>WTXH01000058.1:0-169135 GCA_022376555.1 Russula compacta | reverse complement strand
ACAGTAGGTAAAGTGTCAATCTGAAACAGTTCAATCATACAATAATTGGTCAGATAACAAAAGAGAGTTCTTAGATCAGCCATAAGGGCATAATCACATTGTTCTAGGGTATCGTACATACGTAGGTGTCCTATGCAGTCCATGTGCCGACATGTGCTCACTAAGTCCATAATTGTCCTGGAGCATTAAGTGCCCCTTGTAATGTCTGGGCCAGTTCTACTGAACCCCTGAGCATGAGACTGTCCGGTCTAGGCATAGCCATGCAGACATTCCATCTCAACATCCCCCTGTGATCCAACAATTATGGAGCACAAAGACCCATGCTGGGGTTGAAGCGCAGAAGGAGGGTGTGCAAGAGTGACTTGGTGAAGCCATCTGCAACCATTTCTTCTGTAGGTGTACATATTAGAGAAATTTGACCATCCTCTATGTACTGCAAATGACATGGTGTTTAATGTCGATGTGCTTGGATGACGGCTGGTGACTGGGTTTAGCATGAGGTCAACTGCCTTTGTTGTCACCATGTAGAGGGACAGGGTCCTTGATGGTGTACCCAAGTTCCTTCAAGAAACCTGGTACCAGACAGCTTGGTTGGCCGCATCAGCCAGGGCCATGTACTCTGCCTCAGACGTGCTTTGGGCAATGGTCTTTTGTTTATGAGATGACCAGGAAATTGCGCCATTAGCAGCAAGAATACATAACCGGAAGTGGAATGATGATCCTCCATATTGTCTCCCATAGAGGAGTCAGAGTAGCCATGAAGGCCATCACCATTGGCCCCATGTAGCACAAGCGCATGTCCTTGGTTCCCACAAGGTAGGATAGAACGTATTGGGCGAGGCATAGATGTTGTTTAGAGGGATTTGCTGCATACTGGGCCAAACATGATACAGCAAAGGAAATGCCTGGGCAAGTGCCAATTTGTACATAGAGCAGACTGCCTATGAGGCTTTGGTAGTGTTTTATCTCCGTGAGGGAGGCCTGCTCAGTATTTTTGACCAGGTGCACATCTGCACCAGCCGGTAGTGGGGGTATTATGTGGGTTTGTGTCCAACATGCAAAAGCATTCTAGTACATCATGTACATAACCAGACTGGTCGATCTCGATGCGGTTACGTGACCTGTTGTGAGTAATTTGAATCCCCAGATAGGACTCTATTTCCCCAAGGTCTGACATTTTGTAATGCTTCTGTAGATCTACTTTTAAATGCTTGATGGCTTCTATAGAAGCACCCATAATAGTGATATCATCAACATATAAAATGACGATCAACGGAGATGAATCCTCCCCCATGATGAGGACATCACGTAAATGTAAACTCCAGCATTGGAGAACATCCACTTAAAGCTGAGTTCCAAAAGGAATCCATGGAGTTGCAAGTTCCATGTGTGGGAGGCTTGTTTGAGACCATAAATAGATTTTTTAAGCCTGCATACTTTAGTCTCCTTTCCAGCAACAATGAAACCCTGTGGTTGCTCCATGTAAATCTCCTCGTCGAGCATGCCATTGAGGAACACCAACTTGACATCCATCTGGTGTATGTGCCAGTCTTCCAGCACAGCTAACACTAGGAGGAGTCTGAGAGACTCAAAACGTGCGACGGGGGAGAAGGTTTCATCATAATCTATACCAGGGATCTGCATAAATCCCTTCGCCACTAGCCAGGTGTGGAAGCAACCATTGGCTTTCAACTTGAATACCCATTTTGATTTTATAGCTTTGCGGCCCACCAGGAGATCGACTAACTCCCATGTGTCATTTTTAGCTAAGGTGTCTATTTCATATTGACAGGCCTTCTGCCACTCATTGGCATCTTTAGACTTCAGAGCCTTGGCATAGGTAACTGGATCCCATCCTACGTAAGCTGCAGCAAACAATTCCACGTGCCCTAGCCGCTGGGTGCCAGGTGCCTTAGCGTTGTCCTCATTGAAGTACCTTTGATTTGGTACTGGCACACACACCAATCGCCTGGGAGCAATGAAGCACTCAGCAAATCCCCCTGAAATCATAGGATCCAGTGGAGACTCTTCTGCTCACTTATAGGTTTGCAAAGCAGAAGGGCAGGGCGGTGGCGTAGAAGGAGGAGGGCGCTTAGCAATAGGCATAGAAGGGGGAAGAGTGCCTTGGGTGGGCGGTGTAGTGGGCCACTCTACTTTGGGTTCAAGTAATTCATCAACCTGATCTTCATCCTCAGAAGAGGAAGTAGGTGACGCTGCGCATGGGGGTAGTGGTGTTGCAGACATGTCAGGTTCTGCATTCACTGGAATGAATGGAATGGGGATAGGAGGAGGAGATGCAGTGAGCCCTTGGTGTGTTGAGGGCTCAGTCTCTTTGTCTATGGCGGGAAAGCTACTCTCGTCAAATGTCACATCCCTTGACACTTGAATGAAGTGGGTACTTTTATCCCAGAGGCGGTATCCCTTACTACCAGCCTCATACCCAACAAAGACAACAGGCAGCGCTTTCGCATTGAGCTTCTGTCACTTGTCAGCTGGCACATGCATATATGCCTTGCATCTGAAGACACAGAAATATGAGATGTCCGGAACGTGACCAGTGTTCCATCGCTCATGAGGGGTCTTCCACTCCAGCAAGCAGATGGGAGTGCAGTTGTAGACATGGACTGCAGTGCTCACAGCGTGCTCCCAAAAGCTGTTCAACAAGCCAGCTTGGTGAAGCATGGACATTGCCTTATCCATGGTGGTGCGGTTGAACCGCTCAGCCTTTCCATTCTGCTGGGGTGTACCTGGCATCATTAACTGATGTTCAATACCCTTCTTGTTCATGTAAGCTCGGACTGTAGCCCCTGTATATTTGCCACCTCTATCAGACCATAGGACGCATAGTTCTTTGAAGGTTTGGGTGGTAGTGTCACCGGCGAGAGCAGTGACACTTAGACAGCGTCAGTATCCGTATACTGAAGGAAGTGTCTGGTAACTCAGCAGACGTGCCCACTATAATCGGTAGGAGGTATCTCTTCGACACTCTCAAGAGATTCGTTGATAGTACTAGAGCCGGAATCGACGTTTGGAGTGCCAGCAACGCGGGGCACACAGAGGATGAAGCACAAGAATCCTAGGAAAGCTAAACAAGCCACGGCTTTGCCTAGAGACGATACTCGAAATCACTACTCCTGTATAGACAAGGAGACTCGACTTAGAGTCGAGTCTCTGCATACGCACGCGTACAAGTACTACTTGGTACACGATGACTACTACTTCCTTACGCGACCATATTCTGGTCATTCAGCTGACTGTGATGCTGACTGAGGGGTGACAAAGCCCCGCTACCTACGATGACTAAAGTCCGACCTGTATTACCAACCCCAGGCCCAGACAGGCCTACCACACCTGGGGGTCAAACGCTCCTCATATGCCATCAGCGGTTCTCTTGCCCCGTGCAAGCCGCCCTGTGACATTACCCTCGGTTCAGAAACGAGCCGCACCGCGGCGTGAGCTGTTCGGGATGGATGAGAACCTACGCGCCTTGTCCCCTTTGAGCAGGGGCTCATCGTAGAGTTTGCGAAAGAGAGCGTAGCTCTCATATTTGTGGGAGGCGAGTAGGCGGCGGCGGCATTGTTCTTCTTGGTAACGGAGGGAGTCGATATGGGCTTGCAGCTCCCGCGCCTCAATATGGAGTCCTGCGAGATCAGTGACGGTCTCATGATACCGTTCGAACTCAGCTGCGGTTCCCCAGTCTCCTCCTGGCTCGACTGCTTGACGCAGCATGGCGTCGTAGGTGATGGGGTCGGTGAGAGCGTCGAAGAACCATTGGGGGTACTCCCCCTCTTCGACGATGGTGGCCCGGTTAGGGGCGAATAGTTCTTGGCGGTAGACGGCTTCCCCTTTACCAGAGGTGCCGAGGCAATACTGCCCCTCGCGTTTGACGTAGGCCGCGAGGGTGTGGATCGTGTGAGTGCCATCGGTGATGGGAATGAAGAAATCGGGCACTCGCCCTTCGTTCTCCTCATACCCTTCGGGTATCCCCAAATCCTCCTCGTCGGCTGCGAGTTGGTCGTCTCTCCAGTGCTTGTAGGTGGCTTCCAGGCGAGCCGCGTTCGCCTCACGCTCTGCCAGAGCGTCAGATCGTCCTTTGAGTACGGCGAGCTGGTCGCGGTTTTGCTTCGACACCTCTTCGTTCTTGCGCACAACGCTGGCCAGTCCTTGGGCGATAAGGACGAGCTGTTCCTTGGTGGGGCTGTTCCCTTCGAGAGCAGCGTGGACGGTGCGAGGCGAGAGCTGGAACTCACTGAATTCGGCCGACGAGGCCACCACCTCCATTGGGACGACGAGGGGCTCGGGTTGCTTGCCCGCGGCGGATTGAGTTCTTGGTGGATTGGCAGGGGCTCCTCGCATCCGCTAGGGCTAGCCGTGATGTAGGACGGAACTGAGAGGGGAGAGGACATGCTGTGTTTAACTGCGAAGGGGCGGAAGAACGAGAGGCGGTTGAGTTGACCCATGCTGCACGCTTGGTCCCTTTGTACGTGGTCCTTTCATCTATTGGGCGCCGTCGATGATACTGTCTTACTAACACAGGGGCGTGAACTTGGTCAGCGGGTTCCCAGGTATCGTCAGAGGCTGAGTAACCCTTCCACCGGATGAGGTATTGGAGCTGACGGTTTCTCCCATGGTGCCTGTGATTGATAATTTGCTCTACTTCGTATTCTTCAGCATTATCAATCATTTCCGGTGGCGGGCGCTGATAATTGACTCCGTGTTCCTCGGTTTCTTTGTAACGGGTGAGTAATGAGCTGTGGAAGACGTCGTGAATGGTCCAGGCCGCTGGCAGCTGTAGTTTGTAAGCCACTGGTGAAACTTCCTTCAGTATCTTGAAGGGTCCATGGCGTTTGGGCGCAAGTTTGACAGATGCGTATGGGAGTGACAGGTGTTTCGCCTCGAGCCAAACTTGGTCCCCTTCTCGATATTGTGCTAGGGGCTTTGCTTTGGCGACTTCGTTGAGGGCTTGAACCGCTGCTGCTCGATGTGCCTTTGCGCTTTCGTGCCTGTTCTCCATCGTTTCATTGTTTGTGATGGGTATGGGTTCTTCAGCAGCACTGGGACGGTATCCAAGAATGACTCGTGAGGACTTAACTTGGTTGTGGCGTTGGGCCACGATTGTGTACGAAGGTTGCGATCGGCAGGAGTTCTTCCCAGTCGTCTGCTAGCGGATGTGTAAAGTCGAAGGTATTGTTCTACCCATTGATTCTTCCGCTCGGTGAGTCCATCCGTCTGTGGGTGGAAAGCTGTGCTAATGTTTCGGTCTATTTTCAGCTTGGCGGTAAGGGCCTTGGAGAAGTTAGACGTGAAGCGGGGGTCGCGGTCTGAGATCACTTTCGTTGGTACCCGAACCATGGGAATACGTGTTGGAGATATAGCTGAGCTATTCCTTCTCCGGTGATTGTCGTTTTGCACGGAACAAAGAGGGCTGCTCTTGAACATCCTGGTCAACGATGGTGAGGATGGCGTCCATTCCATTGGCCTTCGGTAGTTGAGTGATGAGGTCTAAGGCGATGATGTTAAAGGGACGCATCTGTGTGTCTCCTGGTATACGATACAACGGTACGTTCTTCTTTGTTGTTCGAATTTTGTGCTGTTGGCACTGTGCACATCCCGCGACGTATCTTTCCGCCCAAGTGTTCAATCCCGGCCACCAGTACCTTTGGTTGACAAGAGCGATAGTGTTATCTCGTCCTGGATGTCCTGCGGTGGGTGAGTCGTGGAAGCGAGATAATATGTCACGTCTTAGCTGTAGTCCTGCGGGTACTGCTAGGCTCCATCCTTTTACATATCCTTCAGGGATTTTCCGTACGCCTTGTGAGTCGCACCATAACTCCATTTCTGCTCTTTGTTTTCGTTGAGCTTCTTTTACTCGTTGCTCGAGGGGGTCTTCTTGTGTCGTCATGGTGGCAGCGAACATCGGTGGGGGAAGAAGAATTAGGTTCGTGTTGTCGTCAGCGCCGTGATCAGCTCCCGGTGGTCTAGACAGCATGTCGGGAGCGGTATGGATTTTTCCGGGCACGTGTTTGATGATCAAGTTGTAGTCTTGAAGCTCTGCGAACCATCTGGCCACACGTCGATTGACCTTTCGAGGGGTTTTCCAGTACGTTAGGTTAGCGTGGTCAGTAAGGATGGTGACTGGTATTTCCGTAGCTGCTACGTGGGGGCGGAAGCGTTTGAGGGCCTTCAATACACCTAAGAATTCTCTTTCGTAGATGTCGTAATTGCATTCTGTTGGGGTGAAGGTGTTAGAGTAGTATGCAATCGGACATAGCATGGGTTTTTGTGTGCGTGGGTTGATTTCTCCCTCCTGCGAGAGTACGGCGCCCACGCTGTATGCTGAGGCGTCCGTGGCAAGGAAGAACGCTTTGGAGTAGTCGGGTTGGCGGAGGATGGGTTTGCTACACATCAACGTTTTCAGGCGTTCAAGGGCTTCCTTGCAGTCATGATTCCATTTAAATGGGACATCTTTTCGTGTCAGTTGGATCAGGGGGCGTGCTATGAGGGAGTAGTTGGGGATGAAGTATCGGTAAAATCCCGTAAAACCTAGGAACGCGCGGACGTCCTTGACTGTTTGTGGTTGGGGCCAATCTGCCACTCCTCGCGTTTTTGCAGGGTCCATTTGGACTGTACCGTCCTCTAGGATGACTCCTAGGAATTCTACCTTTCGTTGTTCGAAGATGCACTTCTCCGGTTTAAGGTATAGGTCATGCTGTCTTAGTTTGTCCAAGACCTTGTGAGTGCATTCTTCGTGGAGTTTGGGGTCGTCTTTCGTGGCGATGAGGATGTCGTCCATGTATATGATGAGCCATCCTTGTGCTATCTCTTCGGCGAAGATCGCGTTCATCATAGTTTGAAAGGTTGCTGGTGAGTTCGTCAGCCCAAAGAACATTACAGTAGGTTCGAATAATCCCTGGTTGGTGATGAACGCCGCCTTCCACTCGTCTCCTTTCTTGATGCGTACGTTGTTATATCCCCATCGGATATCGAATTTCGTGAAGAGTTTCGCTCCTTGGACCTTCGCTATTAGTTCTGGGATTAGTGGAAGGGGGTAGCGATTGCGAATGGTCCACTCATTTAAGCGACGGTAGTCTTGTACTGGGCGTAGTTTCCCGTCTTTCTTTTTGATAAAGAAGAAGGGTGCCGCGTACGGGCTCTTGGAAGGGCGTATGTAGCCTTTCCTCTGTTGTTCTCTGACGAATTCTAGTAGCGCCTTCTGTTCCTCTTGCGTGAGTTGATACACTTTGCCTGGTATCGAGGATGGTGCTTCCGGTTTTAGTTCGATCGCGTGGTCCCAAATGCGTGGTTCAGGAAATCGTTGGGCGGCTTCCTCGCTAAAGACGTGAGCGTGTCTTTGGTACTTACTTGGGATCTCGCCGCTCCCTTTGTGTGATCCTGCTTCTTCGGCGAGTTTCGACGCCAGCGTCTGTCCTTTTCCCTTTGCTGCGGGGATGATGAGTTTGGCCATGTGAATGGACCCTGGTATGATCTTGGCTCTTCGTACAGGTGTTTGGCGACCTTGTGGGGTGATTCTGCATCTTCCTATGCGTACTTGGGTTGCCAATTTGGTTCGAAGGATGAGGGGTAGTTGATCACTTTCGAGCCATCCTCGCGCCCAGTCGATCTTTGGTTGTGTGGCAGCAAACCATGGGTACCCCAGGATAACCTTTTGCTCTCCTAAGTCAGTAAGGAAGAATCGCAACCAGGTCCGCTGACTCCCCGTTTGCATTTCTAGGTCCGTATAATGTTCTATATCTCCGTTTTTATTTCTCGTTCCGTCCACGTTGTAGACTGGCCTAGGTCTCTCCAGTCGTTTAATGGGGAAGCGCATTTCTCTTGCGTACTGCATACTGATGAAGTTCTCGGTCGCTCCTGAGTCTAGGAGCGCTATTGTTTCGGCCCTCTTTTTGGACAGATGGATGAATAAACGTAGCTGCATGGATTTTCGTACAGAAAGATACATCCTATCTGATCCAGTCCTCCTAATCCAGGCCGCACGGATTAGGCCTCCGAAAAATTTCCTTCCTTTGCTCCAAGGCGGTTCATCAGTTCTTCTTGGTCTTCGGACGAGAGCGTTTCGAGCTGTTGGTGGAGGTGGTCCACTTTTGTGATACTGGATTCGGTCTCGTTGTCTTCGGGTGTCCAGTCAATGAGTTGGGCGGTGCGTGTGTTTGTGCGGGACTGTTTAGAAGGGCAGGCGCGAGCGAAGTGTCCCTGTTGTCCACACGTGAAGCACGCACCCTGCATCCCCTTTGGGCTCTATAGTCATCCGTCCTTACAACGTTTCCCCTTGGTGGCCCTCCTCCTCGTCCTCTCCAATTCCCCCGAGGTGCTCTGGCTCATCTACATCCATGGGCACCGGTTGGTTGTTCCATGCTCGGGGTGCCGTGGTGGAGTTATAGGGAGTTTGTCCGAATCCTTGCCGCTGCGGTCGAGGATTTTGTGGTTGCTGAGCGCGATGCTGCCAATTGTTTTGGAATGGGGGGCGTCTGGCGTTGTTGTTGCTGGGGCGTGTGTACAAGGCGTCGATGATTCGTTGCGATGCGGTTATGTTGATAGCCTTGGCTTTCATTTGGTCGTACGTATTGACAGTTGTGTCTTCCAACACCTTCTGTCCAACGCTACGCGGTAAGCCTTGTAGAAACAGCTGCATGGTGTTCTGGTCCATCGGATTGTAACCCGCTTCGTGCGCTATGCTCTCGAATGTGGAGATGTACTCATCTATTTCTGGCCATCGCATCTTCAATTCCTGTAGTCTGATGCGGGCCTTTTGTGCCTTCTGCGAATCGAGAAAGCGGTTTTCAAAGTTCTGCACAAACGTCGTCCATACCGCCCGTGCGTCGTCTGCCGGTTGCAGCGTCCCCAGCCAGTCTAATTGTTGTTCCGTCCATCGGTTTACTTCCACTCCTTTGATGCAGGTGAGGGCTATGGCCACTCGTTTGATGAAGGAGGCTAATGATGGGACATTATGGTTAACGAGAAAGTATGCTCGAAGTTCTCATAAAAAGCTCTCAGCTTTGGTTCGATCTCCTTCGAAGATCGTTGGCAGGGCTCCCATTGGTTTGTCGTCGGCTTGTATGGGTTGCTGCGGCTGGCCGCCTCCTGGTACGCCTCCACCTCCTCCTCCTCCTGGTGGTCCGCCTCCTGGTGGACCTCCGCCTCCGCTTGGTCCTCCACTTCCACCTCCCGTTGGTGGTCCCGTCCTTCCTCCTGCTTGTGTCGTGGTTACTGCCATTGCTGCGGTCGACATAGTGGCAATGTGGGTTGGTTCGGCTGTGAGTGATAAATCTGCAAGTGCAGTAATGGCTAATGTCAGATCGATAGGCGAGTTTCGAATTTGCTGATCGAGAGGGCTTTCTTCTTCCTCACTGTTGGAGCCTTCGCTCCAGTTGATAATGGTAGGCGCTTCTTCGTATGTGTTGACCGCTGCTCCTTCGTGCCATCCGTTGTATTGGTCAATACATCGCGCTCTTTGATCGAGAAATGGGGACTCTCCTTCGTTCCCCCAATTGAGTGTATACCAGTGTCTGTTCTGCAGATAGACTGCTCTTATTTGCGTTCCTCCTACTCGGATTGCGTATGCGTGAAATGGGAAAGTTTGGTCTTCCCAGTAGACTGCGGTGTTTTGCAGCGCTCGTCCCCTATCAATGGGAAGCTGAACGTATCGTCTCTCTTCAGGGGCCGTGGTGATGAAAGAAGTCGAGTCTAATGTCACCGGCGAGAGCAGTGACACTTAGACAGCGTCAGTATCCGTTATACTGAAGGAAGTGTCTGGTAACTCAGCAGACGCGCCCACTATAATTGGTGGGAGGTATCTCTTCGACACTCTCGAGAGATTCGTTAATAGTACTAGAGCCGGAATTGACGTTTGGAGTGCCAGCGACGCGGGGCACACAGAGGACAAAGCACAAGAACCCTAGGAAAGCTAAACAAGCCACGGCTTTGCCTAGAGACAATACTCGAAGTCACTACTCCTGTATAGACGAGGAGACTCGACTTAGAGTCGAGTCTCTGCATACGCACGCGTACAAGTACTACTTGGTACACGATGACTACTACTTCCTTACGCGACCATATTCTGGTCATTTGGCTGACTGTGATGCTGACTGAGGGGTGACAAAGCCCCGCTACCTACGATGACTAAAGTCCGACCTGTATTACCAACCCCAGGCCCAGACAGGCCTACCACACCTGGGGGTCAAACGTGTCCTCATATGCCATCAGCGGTTCTCTTGCCCCCGTGCAAGCCGCCCTGTGACACTTAACTACGCCAAGTGGTTGCGACTCCCCATCAAACGATTGGCAAACCCGAGGCCACTGTTCAATGTCGACGGGACAGAAAACAAAAGTGGAGCCCTCAAATACTACACCGACTTGCAATTCAAAACCGGAATGCAGACCACAAATCAAAGATTCTTCCTCTCAGACCTGGGGACCATAAAGCCATCTTTGGGTACCCATGGTTCGCCTCCGTCCAACCTAAGATCGACTGGAAGAAGGGATGGATCGACTTCACCCACCTTCCCATCGTCCTCTCAGCCCCGAATGCTGCGAAAGCAGTATACGTCCCACGAACCAAAAACGTACCGCGACCGGTCAGGAAGCGAACCGATACGTACCTCCTAGGGAGAGTAATGATAGGAGGGACCTCAAACAATCCAGAACAAAGTAACACCATACCAGCCGAATACAAACGACACAAAAAGGTCTTCAGCGAAGAGATCGCAGCGAATGCCCCAATCCACCATATGGGACCACGCTATCGAACTACTGCCAGGGGCACCTGACACAATGCCCGGGCGATTACTGCCCCTACACAAGAAGAAAAGGCGGAGATGCACAAGTTCGTGCAAGAACATCTAAGAGAGGGACTATCCGCGTCTCGAAATCGCCATACGCAGCCAACTTCTTCTTCGTGAAGAAAAAGGACGGGAAGCTAAGACCGGTACAAGATTACCGACCCGTCAATAAATGGACGAAAGGAACAGGAACGTCTCGCCTCTCATCCCGCAAGTCGTGATCGCCTCAGCGGATGCACCAAGTTCACAGTGTGGACGTGAGATGGGGCTACAACAATATCAGAATAAAAGAAGGAGACGAGTGGAAGGCGGCCTTCCTTACTCACGAGGGACTATTCGAACCAACGGTCATGTTCTTCGGCCTTACCAATTCCCCAGCAACTTCCAAATGATGATGAATGCCATCTTCCGGCAAGAAGTAGGAGAAGGCTGGCTCTCCGTATACATGGACGACATCGCATCCACACAGCCAAACGACCACACGAACAGAGGAACAACACACGGCCAGACACCGAGAATACGTTCATCGTATGTTAGATAAACTGGAAGAAAATGACCTGTACCTCAAGCCAGAAAAATGCCAGTTCGAGAAAGAAGAGATCGAGTACCTAGGGGTCATCGTAGGAAAAGGCACCTCAGAATGAGCCCTAAGAAGCTACAAGGGATCGCAGATTGGTCCCCACCAAAGAATCCAACTGACGTCAGGAGTTTCTTGGGCTTCACAGGCTACTACCGCTACTTCGTACCAAATTACTTGAAAATCGCACGGCCCCTGCTGGAACTAACAAGGAAAACCACCCCCTGGCACTGGGGAGAAGCACAGAAAAAGGCATTCGAGGAATAAAAACAAGAATGTGCGGCAGCCCAGTGCTCATCCAACCAAACGTCGAGAAACAGTTCACACTCCATGTCGACGCATCGGCATACGGCGTAGGCGCCGTACTCTCGCAGGAGGGAGAACACAACCTCACCCAACTCTGGCTCGACGACACAAACCAATCCTGCATCCGGTGGCATATTACTCAGCCACGTTCACACCCACAGAACGAAACTACGACATCTACGAACAAGAACTGTTAGCCGTCATGAAAGCCCTCGCCAATTGGAGGCACTACCTGGGATGGACAAAAATGCCATTCATAATCCGAACTGATCACGCCAACCTTCAGTATTGGAAGTCACCAAGAAACCTGAATCGACGAACCGCGCGGTGGCATGCGGACCTTCAAGAATACGACTACATACTGGAATACATCCCAGGCAAAACAAACACCGGGCAGACGCACTGTCCAGACCATCAAACGCGGATCACGGTAAAGATGACAACAGGATATCACGATCATCCCACCCCACAGGGTCCGAGCAGCACGAACGATCCAGGGAAAAACCATTGTGCCAAACCTCAAGGAACTCAGACGAGCCATCGTCAGAGATGCCCACGACACACCCACATCTGGTCATCCAGGAAGAGACGAGACTCTACGAAAAGTACAAGCACGATACTGGTGGCCAGGGATGAAAGGGTGGATCGCTGACTACGTCAAAGGATGTGCAACCTGCCAACAAGCCAAAATACTAACCCACCGACCTCACGTTCCCCTTTACTGGATCCCCTCCACGCCAGGAACACTACCCTTTGAAACTATAGCTATGGACCTGATCACTGGGCTACCACCAAAGCGAGGACTGGACGCGATCCTCACCATTGTAGACCATGGATGCTCCCGCGCCGCCATGTTTCTTCCCTGTTCTACAAACATCACAGGGCCAGGAATCGCCCAGCTCTACCTAAACCACCTTTACCCATGGTACGGACTACCAAAGAAGATTATCAGCGACAGAGACCCACGATTCACATCGAGCTTCGGAAAAGCACTCACAAAGAGACTTGGGATACAACAGAACCTCTCCACCATGGCCCACCCTCAAACCGATGGGCTATCCGAGCGAAAGAATCAGTGGATAGAACAGTACCTACGACTGGTAACGAATGGGCAACCGGACGATTGGACGGAATGGGTTGCAGTCGCAACAGCAGTACACAACAACCGAAAAAATAGCACTACCGGGCTATTGCCCAATCAAATTCTGATCGGCTACGAACCAACGCTGACACCAGGAGATTTGGGGGTCCAGACTAACAACGAGGCAGCAGAGCAACGAACGCAAAGGATGGAAGAGGCACGAGAGCAGGCAATCGAGGCCATCAATAGAAAAGCAGCCGAGATACCACTGGGACAATACAAAACCGGGGACCACGTATGGCTAGAAGGAACCCACCTGATGCTCCGACATCAAGGGTCCAAATTAAACCCGAAACGGTATGGCCCCTTTAAAATCCTCAAGGAGGTATCTCCAGTTGCATTCATGCTGCAACTCCCTGCCTCGTGGTTGATCCACCCCGTATTCCATGCCTCCCTTCTTACCCCATATAGGGAAACGGACACTCACGGGCCCAACTACACGAGGCCCCCTCCTGATCTAATTGATGGTGAAGAACAATACGAAGTGGAGCAGATTAGGAACCATCGCCATCACGGACGATCAAAGAAACTTCACTACCTCATAAAGTGGCGGGGCTACCCCGAAAGCGACAACACCTGGGAACCAGCTGACCAGGTGCACGCCCCGGATCTCCTTCGGGAGTATCACAAGCGCCGGCCCTTGAACAATATAAAAGGGAAGCAGAAACCCCCGGCGAAAGCAGCAACCCAGCTCTTCTCCTCTCAACTCGAAATCATTACATCTCCATGTCTTCCCCCGCTCCAGTTCCAGTCCCAGCCCCGACACGCGTATCACGACCTCGGAGGCTGTCCAACCTCCCGCCGCAGAAACCACCTCCGCCAGACCGCTGCCACCCCTGCCTCCAACACTGTCCGCCTGCCCGGCGCGTTCCCCGACCTTGAACGAACGCGTTCTGGGAAGGGCCCCTCTCACCAGGTACCGTCAGATCCGTCCTCGACGGGTACGAAAACCTGGGGCTGGTTCAGCTCCGTCAGCTGGCCTCGGGTCTGGCCACGACTCTCCAGCAGCGCGAAGCCCTATTTCAAGACGAGGCAAGGTGCCTCAAGCGGCAGTTCGAGGAAATCAACCGCGACAACTGGGAACTCAAAGCCCGAATTCAACAAATCGACGGGGAGCCCCTGCTGTGCCCTGACGGGTACGTCGAGAACGAGGGGAGACTCCCCGAGTTTACCATCACAACCCCAGATGGCGAGAAGCCCGCCGTCTTCATCAAGCAACTCAACAACGGGCGAGTGGCCGGCCTGGCGGCCAACGCGACGGGCGATCACAACGCCCAGATCATCGAGCTCTACGCTCGCCCCGAGTTCGACGAGTACCCCCTGTCCCCACTTCCGCCATGGTTCCGCGCCCGTCTATGGGGGACAGAAATCGACTACCACCCCCTGCACGAGGCCGTCATCAACCTGGACGACTGGTCGCTCCTTGCCGAGGTCAGCAGGTACCGGGTCCTGGACCGCGAGTGCGACATGCTGCGCGCTGAGCTGCGCTTGGCTCAGGCAAATTTGGCGGCGTCTGAAGCCGCCAAGCAGGCTTGCGAAGACCGGCTCATCGCGGCAAGAGTGGCCAAGAAAATCCCCTTGGTGGGAGTCGAGTGACCACAGCTGGCCAGGCAGTCAGCATGGAGGAAGATGGGATGAGGACATCCTGTCTAGTGAGGGAGTGATGTAACCGGCCTGGGGTGATGGTTCAACACCATCGCGCCCCTGTAAGTTGCGGAACCGGCCAAGTATAGAGTTTGTGCCCCGTTTCATGTCTGCGCCCTGTTTCATATCGATCAGCTTGTGATTTCTTGAGCGACCTTTGCTATTGGTCGTTATTGTTCTTGTAGTGTTTCAAGTAAGAGATAGGTAGCACTGCCCCTTTAGGCCCTAGGCCTGCCCTCAAGTACTATGTACTATAAATAGGGGACTCATTACGCCTGGTAGAGGCAAGTTGAGTCTCTTGTCTCAATTCTAGCAGTGTTCTACTTCCTTGTGGGTGGCTACTGAGTTGGAGCTCAGCAAGTGGGAACCCGACATCAACATCGACTTGCAGGTCGACTTCCTTTCTATAAGTCTTCTAGGACACTTCGAGTCCTAGCTTATCGACTTAGTGTGTCTATTGTTACTGTCAAACCCTTGGCGGTGACAGAGGTTTGCTCTGAGAAGTCTATGATTCACAAGAGACCAAGCCTAAGGCTTTGGTCGGGTTCTAAGAGTATATTTATACACAAGTATTTAGGTGGAGTTTCCAGCAGCAATTGATGTGTTTCAGCAGCAGTAAGGCCATGAAAATCATTGGCAGATTAGTGTAAGTAACTTCATAAGTAGCTGAGGCAACACAACAGCAGACTGGGGTGGCAGGTGTGTAATAGAAGGTGTGTAAAGTAGGGTGGGGGAAGTGATGACAACTCCAGCCAGACTGTGAGAAATACATATATATTATGGACAAAAGATTAGTAAGCAAAAGTGTCCCAACTGTCCACCATAACAGTGCACTGTAAGCACTAGAACTGAGGGGTCCAAACAGCTAACTACAATATATATATATATATATATATGTCTATAGTCCAAGGAACCACTAACACATGCTGAAACACACCAGGATTAGGCCTAGTGGCATGCTAGAAATGAACTGTCTGGTTTTCTATCTTATCTTATCTCGGATCTCTAGATCTGTGTATTCCATGTGCTCATATTTCCAACACCAAATTCATTGAAAAACCAGTGATAGAGCAGGAAATGCAAAACAGATATCAGCCTTACTCCACCTAGTTTGCCTGAGCTCTAATGTGTATTCTTCAATCAAATCAATTGTGGAGATGCAAAATTTCCTTTTCTGGGTTTGCGAAAAAAAAAATAAAGTGTTTGTCATTATTTTCAGGAATTGCAATACATAAGTCCTTTCAATAATAAGACTTTCAGGCATTTTGCCCAATAAGGAATGAGGGACGGGAATCACCGAACTTGCGGGGCATCAGGGCCGTGAAGACCAAGCTTCATCGTTCCCCATTTCGGCTTACTCTCTTCCCATCTCCAGGGACGACTTTTCCAGAGAGAAAAGAACAACACTCTAATACCGAACCAACGATCAGAACATTTAACAAGTAATATCAATTTTCTGGAATTGCGGCTCACTCGGGCGGCAGATGCGCCTGGCCTTTTTCATCGAACTCCAATGCTACGTACGTTGTAGCTAGCCTTCTTTGGTCTCTGTGTCTTGGCCTTCACTTGATCTTGATCCTGCCGAACCCCCCTCATCCTTTCCGGCACCCATTCCACTTTTTTTGGAAAGCTCCTCGCCGATGCCGATACCACGATGGGGCTACTCCAAGCCGGCCCTCGTGATGGCCTGCGCTTTCCGAACTGCGTTCTCACAAGTCTCCTCGGACAGACAAGCTTACAGAAGCAATTCCATGGGGCAAGTCAGAGGAAGTATACACACCTCGTCTTACCGTGCTCCGCGTTCTTCCGTGACATGTAATTAGTGTCTATACAGATGGCGTGTTCGCTCGTGTCAACCATGCACATGTGCTACGACCCAACACTCAGATCAGGTACCCACCGCAGCCTCATAGCCGACTACGACCTCACTCCGTGAAACTGAAAAAAGACATGCCTGCACGTTCTCATTAACGAGGAAGCAAGCGATTTTTGTAGGATATTCGGAGGTGATTGCCTCCCACCACAGGATGCCAAAGTGACGCCCACGAAACAACAAACAAACAAACAAACGAAAATGCCGCGTTGCAGCAACTCAAAGGGGGTACGCATTCGACAGCTCAGATCTCAGAGCTCAGGCGCACAACAGTGCGCAACGTCCAGGACTTTGTCTGGCCGGCTTTTTCTCAACACCTGCGGCGCTACGCTCCTCTACCGAGCTAGCCAGTACGTGAGGAATGTATGTAGTAGAGCGAGCGCGCGTCTGCAAAGTTGTCAGCAGGAAGGCGCCAGACTTGTAAAACAAAACCGAAACAACAAACAGTGAGAGGGGTTACGGGACACACGGACAATGCATCGTTACGTTGATTTTACGGCGGCTCGTACGCCCGTCTGTCCGTCTGTCCGCTGTCCGTCCGTCCGTCTGCCCCGCACGCCCCGCGGACTAAAAGTAAAGCGCGCGCTGTCAGTTGACGTGCCAAGCTCCAAGCTGCTGTTACGGCACGATAGTGCTCCCTCTGAGGTCGCTGCTCCGGGGCTTTATTTTACGCATCCCCTCTGTCTGCGGCCCTGCTTCGTTTGTTACGCCCTCATCAGTGGCACATAGGGTCCCTACCCGAGTTTAGTCCGGCTCCAGCGCTGGTTTACGTGACATGACGTGGTGTTCATTCACTGCCGATGCCGACGGTTCCTGGGACGACTGCGATTGCCCAACTTTGGTTTATCTGACCTACCGCAACCACCTCTTCAACGGCAGCAGCTGGAAATCATTGACTTGGCCTACTGCTCCATTAGTACTGTATGCTCTCAGTCTCACGGTCGTCATCTGGTGCGTAGCATACTGCATGTAGCATGTACGTACAATACAATATCGACGTTATCAGTTATCATGTATCGCGTGGGTTGATGCCAATTACGAGTCTCCCTCTGAGCTCGCCACACTCGCCACGTCCTCGTCCATGGATTCATTCGCACCATTGTCATCGGATTCGGCCCGGCTATCTCTGTCATGATCATCCTGTGCCCGCGCAGCAGCAAACCTAGATAGTGCACCATTACCGCCACCGCCACTACTGCCGGCACCACCGGCCTTCCGGGAGGCCGCCCAGGCGTGAGCTATCTGTAAGAACTTGGATGAGGTTGGATTCGCTTCGCGTTCGTCGTCCGCAAAGATGTAGTCATAATCTGCCGTGCCGCAGTTGATTTAGTTTGCGGCTTTCTTTCTAAGTGTGAGGGGATTGCGTACCTTCCACAAGCTGACCGGTCTCCTCGTCGACGTAGCGCCGCTTGCCTTGAAAGGGCATCATACCATCCACCTTCGCGATGTCGTCCGCCGTGCCGCGCTGTTCCTCGAAGGACTTCCATACCTGCAACAATGCAACGCGCTGCCGGACGAAATCATCAGAGATCGTAGTTCTCTTTCATCCCTCCAGAAGAAGGGTGGACACGGGTTACCTCGTTCTTCTGACCCTTGCTCTTGAGGTCCTTGTAGCCCTTCTGGAACACTGACGCGCCAGCTCGAGGTCACCCTCGACCATTTTTGACTCCCTCTCGTCTCCCTCGTCGCCGTCCTCGTCCTCATCCTCGCGCTCGTCCCGAGGCAGCTGGATCGTTTGTGCTTCGAACGTCGCATACGCGACCCAGACCTTCCAGTGCCCACTTGCTGCAGCGAGCCGCTCGTACAGCGCACGCACCCTGGCGCGTTCGCCCTCTTCGACCTCAAAGTCAATGTACGCCTTCCAGAGGAGCTCTGGCATTGAGAGAGGAATTTGAGAGACACCGAGCTCGAAAATGCCCCGTGCGCGGTTGTAGTCCGCGAGCTGGGTCTCGAGCTCCGCGTACTTAATCCAAGCTGCGGAGTTTGTAGGGTCAAACTGTGAAGGATGAGAATGGGCGTCAATGGACCCAAAAAAACAAGGGCGGAAGGAAAAGTGTAGCGCGCCTCGATGTACTTCTCATAGAGGGTTCGAACACGGTCAAATTCTCGGAGCTAGGAAGGAGGCGGGAGGGTCAGCCGTATGAGATAAAACACAATGGCTCCATACATCGAATTCCAGCTGGATGTAACCCTTGAATAAAGCTTCCTTGGGGCACATTCCGATGGCAGTGCCAAGAGTTTTCCGCGCGGCGGGCAAGTCGAGTCGCCGGACCTCAAATCGCGCATACATCAACCATAACTTTGCGAATGTAAATTGCTTATGTGGCACGAGTCGCATGGCTGTCTGGTATATTTCTCTCGTCCGAAGGAAATCCTAGACACGGCATCAGTTAGAACCATGTGAAGGTCGGTGGGGGTTGGCAACAGACTTTGGCCTCAATCTCCTCGAATAGAGCATAATCAAGCCATAAGAAGATGTACCGCCGCCAATGGCGCTTCTCGTTTCCTGGCGGCACCTGTGCAACCGCGCGCTCGTACACTTCACGTACGCGTGTCACCGCCTGTTCTTCCTCTTCCGTAGTAGCGCCTTCTTCTCGTAATTGTCTGTAGGCACCTTCTTCGAGGCGAGCGTAATCGAACCAGACATCATAGTTCCGGCCGTCATGTGAGAGCTCTTCCTCGTATTGTATTCGACGCTTGCCAAGCACTGTGGACTCTAGGGTTGTACGCGTGCCATGCTGTTTTTCAAATTTTGTGTACGCAGTGTACAGGTTGGCCGACTTTGAGCGTGGGAGGCGCTCCAATGCGAACTGGGAACACGAGCGATGTCAGAGAAAATAGTGTGCATATGAATGGGGACAAAAACGAAAACGAAACCTTACCTTGTATATTACTCTCGCACGTTCATACTCCTTCAGGCGCGTCTCCATTTTGGCAAAGGCGCCAAAGACTGCCTGGGCTTTGTCGACCTGCTCTTCCTCATCCCCGAAGAACTCGAGTGCGGTCTGGAATACATCGCGCGCCTTATCAACCTTGCCACGTTCCTCCTCGAACTTTCCCCATTTGACCCACACACGAGGTTCAGGGCGGACGGCTACCCAGCGCTCGTAAATGGCGCTGGCTCGATCAAGTTCGTTGTAGCGAGTCTCGAGCTTGATGTAGGCTTGCCATGACTTGTCATCGGGCTCCCACGCCATCCATCGTTCAAAGACCTGCCTCGCGCCGGCAATATTTTGAAGAAGCTCTTCTAAGTAAACGTATTTGTACCAGAGCTGGTCTACGCGGGGAAGGAGAGTGACGGCGCGATCGAAGAGGTTGCGCGCATGTTGAACATTGCGGGACTTGAGTTCTGTTTCGGTGTAAGTGAGCCAGAGGGGGACGCTTCGAGGGTCGACATCAAGTGCACGTTCAAAGACTGAGCGAGCGCGTGCAAATTCATTCTGCGAGGCCTCCCAACTGGCATACTGTAGCCATTCCTTTCTAGGGTAGGTAAGTGTGTGGCTAAGAGGGTTGGGAAGAGCAATAAGTCTGACATGCTACCTCGAGTGCGACGAATGCGCTCTTCAAACTCTTTACGTTTACGGCCACGATATTCGTGAAGTTCTTCAAAGTCTTCGACACGCTGTCTGGGTGCACGGAACTGGGACTCTTGTCTTTCTTGGGCCTAAGGGGGTTAATGAGGGAGAAGATGGGGGTAGATATTGTATTCGCACTTCTCTGAGTAGTTGTTCTGCAGTGATCTAAGAAGGATGAGTAGGAAGAGAGGCAAAGGAAGGAGAAACCGACCTGGATGGCAGCTGGTGCCCTATTTTTGACACTGTGGAGCGTATTAAGGGACGATCGATTGCAGGATAGGGATAGGAGGGGGAGAAAAACACACCGAGGTACACGACCTTCTTGCATTTTCTTTTCTTTCCGGCTGGACAGGCAACAGAGCGGGTCACTCAAGGCACCCACACCCAGCGTTCTTTAGAAGAAAACACGCCACGCCCCGCCGACTCCGGACTTCCGGGCTCCAAAATGGCATCTGCGAACTTATTTCCTTATCTGACCTGAGGGACTAATGCTATTGTGCCCTGTTTGGCCCCTCCATAGTATTTAGACCAACGTGCGCTCCCAATCAACCGATTCCTCTGACCAGACTACCCGCCCTTGCTGATGTGTTTTATCCGTAACAGCAACAGCCCTAGCCAGTCCGTCTTCCAGTCCCAATAACACCCGCTCTCAGAGCGTTAGTGGACAAGTCGACCCTGACTTTTGTCCCTAGACGATCTATCTCTCTGCATTCTCCACTTTTTTTTATATTCACAATGGTAAGATCCTCTTCCCCCCCTCCCTTCTCTACGCCCATTTTCTTTTCCTCCCTGTGCTCACTTTGCCCGGTATTTAAGGTTCTTATCAGCGACAAAAAATATGCCTGGTTTGCCTTTTCTTTAGTCTATACGTCTATTTTCTCATTCATCACCACTCCACAGTGAAGCATGTATCAAAGGTCATCGTTCCTCCGCCTGCAAACACACAGATCGCCCTCTGTTCGAGATTAAGAAGAAGGGCCGCCCTATCACCCAATGCGAACACTGTCGTGAGCTCCGAAAGACAAAACAAGTACACGTCAAGTGCATGTGCGAAGCCAAAGAACACCTGCCAGATAAGGAGGCCACCCCCGTGCGAAAGAAAGGTGAGCCTGCAAATAGAGTCATTCCTCTACTGGTGATTTAATCCGTAAGGGCCTCCCCCCTCACCCCAGGCAATTTAGCAAGGGTTTTAGCGAGCGCCGCGTTTCCCGATGGATTACCTCAAGTCCTCGGGGCGTCGGTTGCCACGCACTCGACCGACATGGGTTCTCCTGTGGATCATGCAAGTGAGTATCTGTCTGGCTTTCTCGTTCTCTTCCCCTTTTATGGGACTCACCGCTATTTGCCAGTCCATGTTTGCCGCTGTAAGGATGGCGCAGATTGCCACTGTTCCAATCCCAAGAAGCCTAGTCGGCCCAATGCCAAGGAGCATGGAGTGCCTCCACCTATCTCGCCGACGAGCGCTACGAGTGCCTCCGCATCGCTCAGCAAACATGCGCTGCGTCCAGTTCTTCCTCGCCCTCCCCCGCAGCCATCCTCGAACGAACACGTTGCGTCGAATCCCCATCCTCATAATCACCGCTTCTCCCACGGATCCGCGTTTTTCAGCCCTTATGGTCGCGCTTACGAGGAACATCATTATTCCTCCGAGGAAGGACATGCGGACAGCCTTTCCGAGAATGGACTGGCGGTGCATCGGTCAACAGATCTATTGGCGTGGTCTAGTGACAGTTCGGGGCCCCCTTTTACCCAGAACACATTCCCATCCACTTTCTCGGATCCACAGGATGAATTCGACTCGCCGGAATTCCCAGCCGGGTTCCGGGGCTTATGTACATGCGAGGGAACGTGTGCCTGCCCGACCTGCTTACAGCACAGAGGTCCGATCGCATGGACAAGTCGAGAAGCATGTTCCAATCCGAGCTCATGTAATGGATGCATGCGTTCTTCCGACGTTCCTCCTCACCCTGCTCCGACGCCGCCGACCACTCCCCAAGACGGACGGATACCGCAGCAGTTTGAACCATTAGAAGAGTGGATCAAGAATATTCCGATGATTTCCCCGTCCTTTGATGATGCCTCGAAACAGGATATGACCGGTTATCCCCTATTTGACCTCCCCCGGATCGTCGAGCCCATGCCGATATCGTTCGACAGTCTGCCCGATGTGTTCCATGAGCCCACTTCCCAGTGCATCTGCACCAACGATCAGCAAACGCGCATCGGTGATTATTGCATGCGGTGTCAACGCCGCTGTGACGACCACGAGCCTGGAGGACAAAGTGATCTGTTAGCAACTACTTGTTCCGGCGACCGTGCACCTTGCACCTCCTCTAATATTCTCATGCTTGCTGTCCCCCCTCCTCGGAGTAGAGCATCATCCACCTCGTCCATCGCGAGTGACCTTTCTAGTCTCTATCCGCCCTCAATAGAGGATACGAATGGTGGTGCGCCGACGGGTTCGCTCCTTCCTCCTTCGTTGTCTCGTGTGCGCCGCCTGTCCTCGGACATCACCTCGCCCCTCATGGGAGATGGTGTGGGTCCTACTTACGCGATGCCTTTTCATTCGTCCACACCAGACCTCGCGCGTACATCGTCGAACTCGTATGATGCTTCTTATCCTGACCCTATATCTATGTTATTCTGATCATATCAAATGGATTGGCTTGATCATCTCATCATTCTTGTTACGTGTGTGCTACCTGGGTTGCTGGGGACAACAACATTTCGGGCGCACTTTAACTGTTGTATGATTACCTAGGTTGTTAGTTTCAACATATATAATACGCGCATTTATGCCTGCCATCAGCTGTGTGCTAATAAGGAAGGGAATGAGGCCAGGGCCGGGTCCTCGGACAGATTCAAGGGCAAAGTGCGGTGCAGTGACATGACATGCGTCTACATCTAAGACAGAAAACAAGGACTAGATTTTCACAACCCTCCATAGCGCTCGATGAATTTGCGATGGAAGCGCTCCAATCCATCCACGTATTCCTCCACGCCCGGACAAAGGCATGTCAGCCGATAGTGATACTGACCCTCCTTTTGCCCGAACCCGCTCCCGGGTACCACGCAGATGCCGGTATCGTCCAGCAGCTCGAGCGCGTAAAGCGTATCCGGCTGCTTCCCTGCCTTGCGCGCAGCCTCGATCGCCGCGGCAGGTAGACGAATGCGCGGGTACAGATAGAGCGCACCGGGCGAATCGACGCAGGACACGCCAGGGAGTGCGTTGAGGCGCGCGGCCATGGTCTTGGTGCGCTGCGCGAGCGCGGCGTGCGTCGCGTCCGTCTCGGCCTTCCAGAGCGCGTAGCTGGCGTCGCCCGGGCGCGGCGGGCGCACCATGCAGTCGACGCCGATCTGGCCCCCGAGCGGCGGGCAGAGGCCGACGGAGGCCATCTTGTAGATGAGCGCGATGACGTCCTCGCCGACGTTGGCGCACTCAAAGTAACCGCCGCGCCGGCCACACTCGCCCGTGACGCCCTTGGAGATGGAGTGGAAGGAGACGAGGGGGACGGTCGAGTCGAGCGCGCGCACGATCTTCTTGAAGGAGGTGAACGCGTGCGTCGTCGGCGCGTGCAGGTTCGTTTGGTAGACTTCGTCGGCGAGGAGGACGAGGTTGTGCTGCGCGCAGAGACGCACGACGCGCTGCATCGTCGCCTCGTCCAGCAGCGCGCCCGTCGGGTTGCCCGGGTTGATGATCACGAGCGCCTTGGGCTCGATGCCCTCGCCGGCCGCCTTGTGGATCGCCGCTTCGATCTCTGGCGCGGACGTGGCCCAGTCCGCTTCCTCGTCGAGATGATAGGGGATCCCCACGCCCGAGTGCGAAGCTAGGGTTGCCGTGTACAGCGGGTATTGCGGTATCGGGATGAGGATGCCGGACTTGGGGTTCGCGATTAGCATCGAGATGAGCAATGTCACGCCCGCGGATGCGCCAGCGGTCAAGAAGATGTGGTTAGGGTCCGACGAATACCCATCGCGCTCTGGGGGAAAAGGCAGGAGATGATGAGTTACACATACTCGTTGTGGTGCTTGGAGATCCGCGGGCCCCCTCCCCCCCCCTCCTCCCTCATCCTTTCGGGGAAGGGTGGGGAGGGTGGGAGGATGACAGCAAAGGATGACGATATAACTGACCTTCAATGAACCTCGCGACGTTCTTCCGAATGAATGGAACCCCTTGACTGTGCGAGTAAGCCCCGATAGAACCAATCTCGCCTTGCAGCTCCTGCGCCCGGGCGATAACATCATCAGGGAACGCATCTCTTGCCAGCTCAGCGAGTGCGGGCCATTCCATCAACGCCGCTACCTGTAGTACCAAAAAAAAAAAAAAAAAAAGAGGAACCCCCCCAAGTGAAGAAGATTAGATTCCGAATAACGGCGCAAAACGGAGCGCTTCGAGCGCCGCGAACGCGCGCACCTGGCGATTGAAGGTGATTGGAGGCTGATCGAGCCCAACCTGCTGCGGGTTCCCGATGTTCGACGAGATGACCTTGTTGAACGGCAGGTCGTGGGTATTGCCCGTCTTGAGCCGCACGCGGTACTCCTCGGCTTTGATGGCCAGCTCACCGCGCACGGCATACTGGACGTTGAGTATCGCAGGATTTAGCGCATCGACCGTGAGCCCACGCATACTAATTCTAATTCTGTGGCTATGGCTGAGAGGTGGATGAGAGAAAGAAAATTTGGCGACGCCACGAGGCACGGAAAAACGGGTCATGCTTTGGAACACGGGTACCATGACACGGACACGAATCTGTCGTCAAAGTCCGGCTGGCAAGCGTGGTGAGGGATCGGGTAACCTTCACTGCGTCTCAAGCAACGCTAGTGGACTGGTTGACGATGCGTTGAAATGGTATGTGTGATCGTGCAATCATGCATCAGAACTGCCCGCGTAAGCGGGTTCATGTTAACGCCGTGCCGTGGATGGGTACAGAGCCATGACAAGTGCACAATTACGCGCCCCATCCCCCTTCACAACCACCCAGCGACCCAGTCGCGGCTCCTGACCAACCCCTGCTACTAAGAGAATGGGTCCCGACTTTTTAATCGATGGCCCGTTTGCAAGACGGGGTGCTTCTGCCACAGTCTGCGGCCGCGCCCATGACGCTCCATCCAAAGAACCCTTCCGTGGCGATAGGAACTGCAATGAGTTGATGACGCCTGGGACAGGGAAAGTACCCATAGCAGAAAAGGATTTCAGCCTCGGATCGACCTTCCATAGACGAATGTGACCATCCCAAGACCCTAAACGCATTGAGACTAAGGTTTAGGTTTGCACAACTACATGTCATAGCACATGCTCACCTGAGGCAAAGGTGTCTGCGTAACGCAGTGCGCCCAGGGCTGTGATCCAACGTGGCGTACGAACAAGGCCCTCTGTTTCCGAAACCGTTTCGGAAAAACCATGGGCAACGGCCTGTGTAAATATGGGCTTCTTCCTCTGAGTCGTCCACAAACATATTGACCTAACCAAGGCATGAATGAACGTACGATATCCGATATTTGTCCGTGATGAACTCACCCGCTGTCGCCACCACTAAGGAACGTCGACTCATCGATCATGGCAACACACTCCACACTCCCTTCGATGCATTTCTTCTCTGGCTGACCCTCCCTCTTCTCACCGTCCCGGCCCTCCTCGTCGACATCGACATCTGCCAGTCCGCCGCCCTCTAGCAACTCTCTTACCGAGCTTCGACCGCCTCCGCGAAACACGAGCTGGGTTTGGTCCACGATCTTCCAAAAGCGGAGGGTTTTGTCCCTCCCACCGACGCTAACCGCAGTTTCGCCGCGCAACGCATCGAGGTCGAGGATGCAGTCTTGATGACCAAATAACGTTTCCACGTATCCCATTACAGACAAGTCGAATAATTTTATCGTGCGGTCGTAAGACGCAGTGTATAATTGCAGCGTCCCCTTCCGAAATGCCATGGCCTGATCCATAAGTGCAGTGTGAAAGTGCCGCAAGTTGGAGGAGATAGTGCACGCACAGATATGGTGTCCCGATGCCCACCGAATCCTCTGACCCATTTGCCTTGCTCGGCATCCCACACGCACACTCTGCGATCCTTACCAGCACTGGCAAGGTACCTCCCGTCATCACTTAGAGCGAGAGTGAGCACCTCATCGCTGTGCCCATGCGTTTCGGCGGTGGTTGCCTTCTCCTTGCCCTTGCCACTTCCAGGGCGTAATTTGGGGAAGGTAGCGAGCCTGGCACCGTTGCGCAAGTCCCATTTGATGATGGATCCCTCTTTTCCGGAGGTGAAAAGGAAGCGCCCATCGTTGGAAGCAGCAGCAGAGGTGACCGAAAATCTGTGGCCCCGTGTCCGGAGTGTAGGCGGAGGCCGCGAAACGTCAAACTACAGTGAATGAGGGGCCGCATCCACACAGATAGTTGTAGAATATGCGGGTACTCACGGAGTCTGCCACAAATAAGTGTAGCTTGCCCGCGTGTTCGAGGACATCCTGCTTGAGGCGAGAAGAGATCAACTCTTTGTCAATCTCAGCCGCGTCGGCCTCCCCATCCGCTAATTATACAGAGAATGAGAAACGCTAGGACAGTCAGAACTGGGGGTAGTGACGCACCGATGTCTTCCTTGAGGGACTCAAGATAGACCCTCGCCAAACGAAGCCTCTTCTCTGCAGGCGTCTCGCCCGCGTCCTCGTCGCCGCTCTCATTAGGGTCTACCTCGTCGGCCCTTAGATCCATATCATCCAAGGCCTCAGATCCGCTTCCACCTGAGTGTAGGTCCTCCTCGGTCGCGCGGGCCTTTCCCTTCCCTTTCGCAGAAACGCGACCATTGCTTGTCTTTGGGACTTTTTTGCTGGAGGATGGGCCCGAGTCTTTGGAGGCCATGCGTTTCCGCTTTCGCGTTTTTGTAGCGAAGAACGAGTCTGGCATGGTGTCTCGTTTCGTACAAAGCGGCGGACGCTTCCCACCCGTTCTTGAGTTCAGTTCAAAGCGAAGCGCGCGTTGGCTGATTTTTGAAAATTATCATCGGAAACAGCCGCGGGAGCGATAATGATACACCCATTATATTCAATCAATCACAATTTAGCTGCTCGTTGAGTCTCATGCTCTCGTTCTCTACGCGCGCGAATAGCCTTAGCCACTCGACTAGAATTGTTACGTCCCAACTTGTCTGATATCCAAAAGCCCACATCCACCAGAGCCTTGAGATCACCAGGCGCAGAGTAAGGAGAATCTTGCAATGCGTACAGGATATCTTCTGTCGCCACGTTTCCTGTCGCACCTGGTGAGTATGGACATCCCCCAAGCCCGGCGATGGAACTATCAAGGGTACGGATACCCGCGGAGAGTGCAGCGATAGAATTGGCGACCCCCATACCGAAAGTGTCGTGGAACTGACCAAGAAAAAATGAGTATACACGCATGTTTTTAGGCGAAGCAGACTGCGACGTACGTGTCCAGCCAGCTTTTCCACTGGATTGGCGCCGAGAGTCACGCTGAGCATCTCGCCCACACTCGTTGGGTTGCCCGTGCCCGTCGTGTCCCCCAAGCTCACTTCGTAGCATCCCATGTCCAGCAGCTGCTTCGTCACGTCCCGCACGCTCTTGTAATCTACCTTGCCGCTATACGGGCACGTAATTACAACGCTGACATACCCACGTACCCTAATGCCCTCGTCCAGAGCACGCTGAACAACGCGCGCCAGACGCTTTAGTGAATCAGCTACCGTGACATTCGTGTTGGCGAGGGAGAACGCGTCTGTGGCAGCGGTAAAGACGGCGATCTCGTCGATGGGGGGCTTATCGGGCTGTGCTGTGAGGAGACTGAGGACGCTCTCGAGGCCCTTCTCGTTGGGCACGAGGACCTGGTATGTGACGCCGGGGAGTTTGTCCATGGAAGTCACCACCTCGGCGGTGCCAGCCATCTATGCCTGATATTAAGTAACATAAGCGTGTGAAAGAGGGGCGTGCGAGCGGACACACCTGCGGTACCCACTTTGGACTGACAAAACCCCCTGCCTCGATGACCGTCGAGCCTGCGTGGCCGAGCCGGTTGATGAGCCCTACTTTGACTTCTGGAGGGATGACCGCCTTCTCATTTTGAAGCCCATCACGGGGGCCCACTTCGACGATCCTCACAGGGATTTTTTGGGCGGCCGCGGTAGCATAGGCGTCACCGCACACCATGGGATGTGAGAGTCTTGACAGACTTGGGCGAGGGGAAGCTAGCATAGCCCTAGCATTGCGGTGTGTCCTTGCGGCTGCTCTAAGAGAGATGCTCATGTTCACTTGGACGGATTCTGTACGTTCGGGAAACCGGAGGAAGCAGAGCACGACTGCAAGGGTCACGTGAGCGTAAGCGACGATTGTATTGTATTGTACACTCGGAACATGTATACAACTCAAGGGCTAATGACATTCAACGCGCCGTGCTCTAGCTTTACAATACACCAATGTACGCCCAATTCCTCGTAGCTTAGATGGAACCACTGGCACTGGTGCACCTCGTAATAGATTCCACATGACCTTGGCCACGCCTGCTGGGTTATGTTGCACAGCCTGAAAAGTGTGTTCAGTAGGGTAGTGAGCTCATGTACCCACAGACTAACCAGATGTCCAGCATCCTCGACAACGGATGTTGTTCGGAAGCCGTCGCCTGAGACTTTCTTTACAAATCCACGGTTCTCAGCCGGGCTATAGATAGAGGTGCCGCAAATGGTTGAGACTCTTCTGTGGTTAGAGATAGACAAAAACGCACTTGATATCGGCGATTGCCCCGAATATCACGTGTGTCGGGACCTCCTTGCAAAAAGTCGGGAGGAACCGTTGGGATTTCATACGCCCGTGATTCTCCCCGTATGTGGCCTTAAGAGGATGTACATCAGAAAGGACGTCAGAGGGATGAAAGATGGTAACGCACAGCTTCCTGGACTTTTGTACAACTGAGCGTGACTCCTTGGGTTTTGTCGGGGTAGGTCGAGGTGGGAAGTTCTCGCAGGCCGTATCTCTGTGCATCAATCAGAGCACGAGGCATCTGGTATGGAAGCGGATGCGTACAACTTGTAAGTCAATGCAACGAGGGTCCCACGACTTGAAGGAACGCTCTCGGAAAAGTTTGTGTGCCTCCTCGCGGCTGGACCACACATCGCGACGCTTGACGGCGCCCTCTACCAGGAATTTGTGGGCGCCCTTATGATAATCCGGATGAACAAACATTGGTTCCACTAGGATAGCGCTGGACAACGGCACAACCGGGTGCATCGTCCTAGTCAAGATGCTATGGCGATGAAAGATGAGCCGACAAACTACACAAACGGTTGATGCAAGCGCTGACATGGCCGATGCCCCCATAGAGTGGCCCACCCCGACGAGGTTCCGAGAGTTGAAGTCTACATCTATGCCTTTGCCAAAACCGTTCAGGATGAGATGGATTGCTCGTGCATACTCCTCCCATGAAACTGTATGATTCGTCCGTGGAGGGTTGCACGCCTAGATTGAGCAATACACTTGATAAGGCCGTATGTCGTCGAACGTACAGATTGGTGTGTAACCAGACAACAGAGTTTCTTCGTTTAATATGGCGCTTTCTCCATGATTGGGGCACTCAATAGCCCACGCATCACGAATCTTCAGAACGGGGGAGTTTTCTTCGGGGGAAATTGCCACTTGAGCAAACAACTCCTCCAAAACGGGCTCCCAAAGCTCCTTGTGAAAACTTGTCGCATGGGCGAGGATCAGGGTCGCGGCGTCCGCATCCGTTGATTCGAATCCTGGAGCCCAATATCGCTTCACTGAGACAAGCAATGGATAGTGCGGTCTAGCATCGAAGACATAGGATTGGGATTGAAGAGCGGGCATCGCTAAGTAAGTATTCGTGCATGCCGACGGACGTGAACAACACCGCCGGGCCGAGATCGTTAGCCTGCTTGTGTCAAAACAGGACGGACATGATCTTATTGATAGAACGATGTTTGGCTGTTGCGTAGCTGGAAGACTCTTGCAGACGAATCTGCAGCAAATCGACGAAACCAAGGCTGCCTTTGAGCTGCCTGCAGCTGAGACCATCAACCACATCTGCGTGTTTCTCCTCGGCACAGGTAGGCAACCACCGTCCTTGTATGTAGTTTGACCAATACTGAACTGCTAAATACAAGTACCGTTCCCAGAAGGATACGGTGCGACTGTCCACTTTTTCTGGCCGGTAAAGGCTTCCAGCTGCTCGGCATGTACGTCTTTATCATTCCGTTCTCCCATCTCATTACCCCACTATTTACCCTCATACCCGGGAGTATAGGCTATCAAATGAAAAGCCATCGGCGATCTTTCGTCTGCGGGGAAACTTTGTGTCACAATCCTCGTCCTCTCAAGCGGCGTTCTCGAACCCGGCGCTGCCTGCAACAGGCGCAGGCGTGACGGCCGTTCTAGGTATCTCGATCGAGGCTCTCCCACAAATATTGGGACAAGTCAGCGCTCTACCTTCTGTTGGGTCTAAATCCGTCCCCGCCCTATCTGATGGGGCCATCTTGGCCGAGAAGATCGTCAAGCACCTATTCAACTACATCTCCGGCTTCGTGTCAGGGGGTGGCGCTTCTCTCTCTCCGGAGAGTATGGTTCCGATGAATGTAGTAGCGAGATGGTACGAGAGTTTCTTGTCGAAGATTAGGGCTGGAGGGATCGGTTTCTTGGACAGGCAGCAGGAATAGTTGGTGCAGTTACAGGGTTTCAGTTTCGTAATCTTATCTAATCTTCCGACCAATGACGGCATCGGGCCATGTTAGTCCCAGCAAAGGCAAAATGGCATTTGCTTTGATCTCTTCCTTCCACCTACTCCAAAGTTTCCAACTTCAATAACAGCCATGGACGTCAGTGAGGAGGAGAACGTAACTTTTCTTACGTCAATGATGGGCGATGGGGATCCAGAGGTTGCGAGGCGAGTCCTCCGAAAGCACAACGGCGATGTGCAAAAAGCCGCAACCTCCATTTTAGAGGGAGACACCGGAGCCGAGGATCCTTGGCCTACAGATTTTGGAGCTTTAACGGATGTTTCCACTTCAGTGGCTGGCCCAAGTACACCCCCTCGTAAGTATAGTCGTATATTCTGCGTTGTCCGAATCCTTTTGACTGCTCTCGTAGCTTCCAAACCTGAGAGGGATAAGAGCATCATAGACCTGACGGGTGATGATCAAAGTGTCGAACTCAGACGTGCCCTGCATGCGTCTCTTCCCACATCTGCTTATGGACCACCTGCTTCTCAGTTCCGTCCCAGTGACCGAGCACCGGACCCTAATTGGGCCATGGTTCCTTCGAATGTGTGGCACGGTCTAATTTCTCCGAGGATACTGATGGTCACCTATGTCATCACTAGGTAGAGCAACCTTCTGGCATCTCACAGGACGAGCATTACTTGAGTCGAGCCATTCAAGAGAGCATGCGCGAAACGTACAATGATCAGTATACAACTTTGACTCTTGAACAGCTCGCTAGGAAAGACAACCGGTCGGTCCAGTTTGTCTCCAGATATTCCTTTTTCTGAGTCTCTGTGTTATACAACAAAGCCCGGTGGCGATAAGGCCCAGCCAGGGCTCGCTGGTATATGCCGCTCTCATTTTCCAAGGACTGTATTACGTTCCTCAAGTGCGGAGGAGCATCGCCAGGTGGCGCCCGCAGCCGGAAAGTCCAAATGCCGAGTTTGTCTCTCCTCCCACTGGTGGTGAAGGTCCGCCGCCCGCTACCTCGAACCAAGCCGGCTATGTACTGACGCTGGTTCAGAACTGCTCATTTGGACGTTGGTTGAGAATTATACTCATATGGACCTTGCTGTTATTGGCGAGCTTAATCTTGATTCGTGCCTTGCTGCGCTCCAGCTTAACCCGCCTGCATATTCGATCGCTAGTCCCGGGGAGCTTTCCTTTGGTAGGGCCATCCCTGCACGGCTTGCAATATGTTGATTGCTAGGCAGATTTCCTCCAGAGAGTGACTCTCACAATTGAGAGGTCACTGAATAAAGGAGTCGCAACGCAGACGCATAAGTGGCCAAGGCAATGTGCCATCTCCTTTCGGTAACATGCCACTGACTAGTTCCGTGCAGGCTTTTTTACTTCCGCTATGGGCCCGCCGACGCACAGCCAGATACCTCTCCATTTGACCAACGGCAAGACATGGCTATCGTGAAGGTTGACATTCGCGATGACAATCATTCGGCAGATCTGGTGTCGGCATTGTCTGCCAGGATGGCGCATAGTGAGATCCCTTCGAAACAGCAGGTCATCTTTGAGCCCTCGGACGTCGTGACCTTCCAGCTCGTACGACATGATATGCTCCATCCTATTCACACAACCCGGCCTTGCCACGACAGCCATTCCGGTACCCAAAGCACATATATCTCGATCAGTACATGAAAGAAAACGTCGAGATTTCTTCCGCTAAATGGAGACAGCAAAAGGAGATTACCGAGAAGATTCAGAATCTGACGCTGCGAGAGAATGCTCTCAAGAAGCATCAGGTAAGCACCTCTGTATTTCCCGCTATAGAGCTTATGGGTTTTCTCGCATTAGAATGTGGAGATTTTCAAATCTCTTCAGGCTACGGTGCATTATTATGACCACGTGGCAAACAAGGAAACCCCGCAGCGTGCGGCCGCGATTGTCACGCAGACTCAGAAGCTGAGAAAGATAATCGCTAGAATCGAGAATGAGCTTGAGAGTGAGTCCGGATGGTGCTTGCATAAATCACCGCACCTCAGTGACACACCCAGCCATCCAAACCCAGAAAGATAACTTGAAGGATCAGCTTTCACGGATATTCGAAGGCCCAGAGCTGAGAGAGCATAGAGTATGCTACCTTGCGGTATATTCACACAACGAAGCAGCTGATGGATGGATTCATATAGTACGATATTCGGGTCGTCTTCATGCACAATGGTCTGTATGGACGCGACGACCTTTACTCATATGTAAACGACAATGGCACTTGGTGGAAGACAGTCGACTGGGCTGTCACCGAAGCAAGTTGTCGGCCTTCAGTATGAAATTTCCACGCTCATGTGTTCTTCCATAGGTTTCGGAGGAGACCGTTCTAACAGACTCGACCGGCTTCCACCTTGGTGCGGGGCCTTACATGCTCATTTACAGCCGCGCCGTTCCAGAAGGAGATCAAGCACCCTTGCAATGGCCAGAGAATGTTGTGGTACGTCAAGACCTTTTTTTTGGTCATCTGTTCTACACAACAACACTTCCTCTTTACAGCGGTCCGTTCAGCTCAATAATCAACTTTTCCTTAAGAAAGTTACGCAGGGTGCCACTAGTCAAACCGCCGAAATATCTGTACCATCATCTACGTCCGCATCTAGCTTCGCTACACCATTGGAAACACCCCTCACTCCTGGGGAGGCCATGGACGTGTCCGATTGAGACTCGAGAAACTGTAGATAGATGGGAGTTTGTTGTACGTCGGCCCAGCGATGGTTCCGGTGGGGGACATCACGCGCATTGTTATTTCTTTGTTATTATCTATCATTCTTTACAAACGGACAGTGTACAGACTTCTTCTAGGATAGGCAACCGCCGTCAACTCGTGGGCATTAGCCTTGTCCTTCCTCGCTACCATAAGCGTTGCTTTTGTGCTTTGGTGTGAACGCCCACGACTCTGGGGCCGGACCAAGGAACATCTCGGAGATTTTCACCCAGTCGCGGCTATCACCACTTGCGAGAAGGGTTTCTTCCGCAATGAGTTAGCATGCGACTTGAGCAACAAAGAAGCATCATATCACACCCACCGAGCTCGTCACGCCCGCGGAAGAGAGGAGCGCGGTCGTTAACCCGAGGCGGGAGGAATTCGAGAAGTCCAATGGGGACGTAGCGGTATTGGAAGGATAATGCCTCGCACAGGTAGCGGCGTGTGGTGTTGACACCAGCCGTATCAGTTCCAAAATGGCTGTGGGAGACGAGGTAAGAGCCTCGTCGAGAAATGGGCAGGGAAAACATACTCTAGTCCGAACTCGGCATACTGGGGGGTGGCACGGGGTCAGCCAGCAGCACTATGATGAGCGTGGATTCCTGGACGGAGGCGCAACTTTTCGTATAAATTCCAACCGCTCCCTAGAGCTGATGTCCCACTCTCTCCGTTCCTTGATCTCGGTGAAAATCCAAGGTTTTATCAGCGCGCCACGGGCGATCATAACGCCGTCGACGCCACTGCTCTCGACCTTGGACCAATAGTCTTGCGCGGAGAAGGCGTCACCGCCACCGAAGATGGGGATCCGTGGCACTGGTGGTGGGTGTCGCCCCTAATTGAAGTGACCATGTAGGACTATGGAGGGGAGAACCACATACGGTCTTCATCGGCTTCGCGTGCGCGAACGGCATTTACACATTCTCGGATGTATTCCCAGTCTGCCAACTTCGTGTATCGCTGTTGTCTCGTCCGCCCGTGCAGCTGCGCCATGAACGGATATCGAGGGTTTGTAATGGGGACGCTGGTGATGGAGCCTGGGGTTGTTGCTCACCGTCATGGCCGCCACATTCCATTCGGAACTGATTCTGGGCATCAGTTTGTGGGCCGTGTTACGGCCTTCTTTGACGCCAGTGCGCAACTTGATGGTCAGAGGAATCTCACCGAGCGCGCGGTTCATTCCTATCAGGATCTTTCCTAGTTTTCCCGCCGCATCGAGCACTGCGGATGAGTGACGGCGTTTCGGACAAGTGGTTGGCTTTTGGTCAATGCCCTATTATCCAAAAATGAATACTAACGAAGAACGTACGAGCGGAACCGCTGCCTGTTCGGAAGACAAGGTCAATTGGACAACCGCAGTTCAAGTCCATGAAGTCGATGCTGCCACCGCTTTCCCTCGCTATCACCTCGGCTGTGGGGACGAGTGTCGCGGGCTTGCTTCCCGCGAGTTGTACTCCAAACATGGTCTCTGACGGGTGCCGTCTGACCAGGGACCACTCTTCCTTGGAACCTGCTAGAAAGGAGGTTGCCAGACCCACTAATAGCCTCTTGAGCTTTCCCAGAAAAGTGTCTATATATAGGGCGCTGCAAGCACGTACTTTCTCCGCACGTAATGTCAGCACCGAGGGAGACGCAAAGCCGTCTGAACGGCTGAAATCTGCATTGAGAAAATGCGATGAGGGAATCAACCCACCGCGCTGCACTCACAAGATTTCCAACTGTAGTCAAGGGTCCTAGATCTAGCGGGACGTAGAGTGTTTATCTAAAGGGACTCCCGCAGCGAGATCACATACAAGTCTTATCTGACCAGTGGAGTCGCTTTTTCTCTGAGAATCTAAGAGGGACGTCTGGAAGATCAGTTTGTGCAACGGCCTCATCTGAGGACAGTTTTGTCGGCGCCGGCTGCGCGACAATGCCAGGTGGTGCTGACGAAACAGAATGAGGTCGTGATGGTTTCTTCATGTTCGGAGCAGCATTTGCATTAGGAGTGGGGCCTACACCTTCTGTCTCAATTGAGACATTGTGGTCATCCTCCTTGCTATCCTGATCCTCGACCACCGCCTTGAGCTCTTGAAGGTAGCCATCGGAGACTGGTGTCGGGTACTGCGTAGCTTCATACTCTGAGTACGTAGGGAAAAATGCAAGTCTACCTTTTTTGACCTGAGAAGCTTCAGCGACGCTGGAGAGACAAAGTTGAGCTCTGTATTCTCGGCCAACGTAACCCTCTTTCTTTCCTCGTCCTCCACCAACGAGACCGTTCCGTCCTCAGCTTTGCGCACGTGGCCACCAAGAAATCTGCACTTCAATCCAATACGACAAGCGCCCGTAGTCTCGAAAACTGGACACCTGGTCGTCGGAGAGTCGACGCCGGAAGGCCGTTCTGAATCCTCGCTTCCCTGTGCAGCAGCACTTGGCAGGGACACGAATGGAGGTTCATTTCTCAACATGGACTCTGACGGGAAGAAAATATCTCCGGGTTTGGCCTCGAGATAAGCGGGGATGTCATGCGAGAGGCGGCACCTTGGAGATGGGTGGGCGAGTTAACACACGCAAAATGCCAGTTCAGATATATATACGCACTCTGAGCCAAAATCGCATTTTCCAGAACCAGCGAATCTCCAGCAGAGGTCCACCTCGTCTCGGACTTTCGCCCAACGCCTCCCCGTATTAGAACCGCGTTGCGCCTTTTTCTCCTCCTTGGTAAGTTTCCGCCTCTCGGCGCCACTCAGCTTTGCTCTTTTCGGAGTTCTATCGTCCTGGGAGTTGGAATCGGCCACCTGCTCACGCTTTTGTGCAGCGTGATTGGTTCCTTCCTCAGCCGAAGCATCATCAGCCTGGGGCTGCAAATTTCCTAGTGATGAAAGGAGATATCTGATATTGAGTCATCAGTGAATGGAAGAGAAGTCACGACGAATTGTACAAACTCAGCCTTGATGGGGGCAGTGCCCGCTGGGTACAGTGCGGTTGCACTCATGCAGCCTGCGATGATGAAATGATGGGCGTTTGACCGAAGGGGTCTCACATCTTATCTTATTAATCACTTCCTCTCCAACGACGTCGTCACAGATCTACTCGTACATGTGCCCTTTTTTTATCATTCCGTAGAGCTATCCATAATCACCTTCAACATTTCAGACCCCACCCTTGCCGCTTCCTCGAACCGCGACTCGAAAAAGGTAGCCGTCTCTTCGAACCTCGTCTTGTACAAGTCAAAGCTACCGAATGACACGCATTGGCTCCACGCGCGGGACGCCACCACGAACTCGACATCATCATATCGGTGCGATACATCGTGTAAGGCAGCTTGGATGGCGCGTCCAGCAACTTATCGGACCGGAATAGATATTCCGAGACCCCGAACCACATGCGAAATATGGGTGTGGCGGCAAGTTCTAGATGCTTGAAGGGGTTGATACCGAGACGAGCCCAGCAGTCTACCATTGCAAGCAACGAGAGATGCGAGTTTGCAAGTGGGCGACCGCCGTTGGCATGTGGCTCCTTCTTGCCCAGGCTAAACTTGTCCAATACGCTCTCAGATAATAGAATCGGCCTCCAAACCGAGCTTCGAGCATCGCCGAAAACCGCATCTCTCGCCTCGTACATGCGCTTGCGGAGCCCCTTTTCGTCGGCCGCGAGCATAAGTTTGAAGATGTCCGTCGTGCTTTGTGCGTATTGCTTGATTTGCTTCCTTGCCGATGGGTTGAGAATGGCCAGGCCGGCATAGACATGCCATTTGTTTGCGAAGATCCGCAGCATGATGTTGACCTTTACGGTTTCAATGCCACCAACATAGTATCCATGTTCCCATGGGTACGATGCAGCGCTTGCCCACGCGGTTCCCATACTTTAAAATCAGACACGATATCCATAGCGAGATCAGCGGGTAGATATACCTAAGGAAGGCGGCATGCGTGACAGCCTGCGTATTGGCGGTCACCTCGTCATGTTCTTCGTATGAGAGGTAGACGTAACGCGACTGGAGAGGTCTCAAGATGCTCTCAACCAAAGTAAGAGCATCATCGGAGGCCCTATGCTTGATCAGGACCTAAGGAAAGTGAATTGAAAAAATAAATAAAATACTTCTTCTGGAGGACTAGGGCAAAACGTACAACGGCTGGCCCTTCGCCGGCACCGTTGGGCCGTGCAGGGAATGGCAAGAGACGATATGCACATCCTCGGGTAGATATTGCTCGAAAGCTGCGCGCTCTGGTGCTTTGACTGACGTCTGGCCAGCGACGATAGCCCCGACTTTGGTAGCTGATTACAGTCTTGATAAGAGTGATGCTGACGCAGCCAAATAGACTTACAGGGCCCGTACTGAGCAACAACTTTGTTTATAGATTCAGCCTCAACGGAGTACACGATAAAATCCGATCTTCGCGAGACGTTATGTCCATCGTGAAGAACACTTATCCCAGGGGTGTCTGAGGGGTGGCGTCAATGAGCCATGGCTGCAGATCAGATAAGGGGCCTTGCTAATGTTACCCTTATATGTGGCTCTCAACGAGTCGTACATCTCAGGAATATCGCTGACATTAATCCTACAGAGCTCTCTCTAACTGGGCATGCAATGGGGTTAAAAGATTGCTCACTTCTTCCACCCACCGGCTGAGAGATACTTGGCATACAGCTTTCCCATCGCCCCCATCCCGATGAGCCCGATGGTAGGCTGTTCGTCCACTGGAGCGTCTGGCGTCACGTCTGGACGTATCATGGTGTAGAGGCTGTGTGAGGGACAACACAAAAGAAGACAAAAAAAAAGGGGGGGGGGATTGTGTTTGGGAAAATGAAGCGATGTATTGCCGCGTGGGACAGTCCCACACCAAGTTGGCAGATGAGATGCTGTGTTCAGACTAGTGGCATCCGTCCGGCCGGGAGAGGGACAAGGAGCAGGGAATTGTATGGATCAAGAGAGTGTACAGATCTGTACAGAGACAACTACCGGGTCAAACAAGTCGGACCGAAAATCCATCAAGCCAGTCATGAACGAGATAGATTTTGGTACTGCAACGACGCAGAATCGTATTCTCTCTGAAACAAGCGGTGTCTCTGATCCAACATATACCTATGGAATTGGATCAGGATTTCCCCCTATCACATTAGAATGACGACCACCGCACTCACGCCATGAGCTCCGTCACGTAGTCTCTTACTAAACCTACACTTTCTGGGTCCATCGTAGATCCCGCAACCATCGATGGCAAGCTCACTGACGTAAACGCTGTTAGTGGTCAGTTGTGCCGAAAGTGATACAGACGACAAACCAATCATCCGTAAGAGGTGCTCTGCGCCGTAAACGGTGCTCATCTCGCGCTCTTGGTTTAATTGCACAGTCGGACCTGTTACATACCGCTTGCGTATTTCTGCATACTGCGGCCGCTCGAAGCGATAAAGGAGGTTTGACCCTAGTGCCTTGTCAAAATACACCTGCAGGCCAGATACGATCGTTGGAAGCACAACTTGTGGGTCACGGAGGCTAGGGGAAGCGCCACGAGACGGATGTGTTCAGGGATTCGGGGAGGAAGAAGGGAGGTACGGTACCTTGGTGGGGAGCATCAAGGACATGTTGCCTGAATTCCTCCAGTATTTCCAAGACAGTGGGACTTCGGGGTAGAGTAACCAACTGGTGGGGAGGCGCACCGAGGGGCAGCTTAGAGCTGCTGTAGGAGCGAGCGTGCGATGCGGGTTGGAGACGCACCTGGTTGTTCTTCGTCACTGCCTCCCAATCGTCCACGAGGAGGACTTTGAGCGCGTCTGGTACGGCCAGCCGCATCTCCGGCCTTCTTGCCCCATCGTCATCATCCCGCCCCCTTTTAGTGCCGCGCCCGCTCTCTTTACGTCGCCCTCCTCCCGCTTGTGCACCGCGAGCTGTGGTGGACGTTTTTGAGGCAGAGGCACTGGCCGAAGTCGCAGCAGCTTGCGCCCGGGCAAGGTCCTTCTGAAGGGAAAGGTTGGTCTCGTTATATTTCAGGAGGCGCGCCGTGGGGACCCATTCGTCCCAGCTGCAAGAAAATAAAGCGAGAGAAAATAAGAATAAAAAGTCAGAAAACGGGAGCTGGGGGTGCACAGCGCGTTGCGGCGTGTCGGAGGGAGACGCACGTCTGCTTCCAGCCTTTGTAGTGCACAAAGTAATGCGCTCCGACGGTGTCCAGTTTTGTGTTCGTTTCGTCCCAAACCTCGCATTTGAGGACTTTGGCCTCGTAGATGAGGGGACCGTGGTAGCAGAGCACGCGCTCGTTGACGGAGAAGGATGGGGCTGACATCACCAGCTACGACCTGGTGGAGCCGGTGTCGACCGTGTGGGTCCAGGGGATCGCGGTGAGGCTAAGACACGTCCTGTCCCGAGATACTAAGAGTAGGAGGCACCGGAACGTTCCAAAGTCTGGTTCTCCTGAAGCGTGGCTTGGGACGGGTGGTCACGAGTGAGCGTTTCAGTTACGGTACGCGCACAGGTCAGGCGTCCCGCAAATATAAAAATGTCGAAAAGCCTTTATTGTGTTTTCCGTACATGACATGAGAGTTATGAAACTAGCACCCCTTCCCCCCTCTCATCCACCAGCACCAACTTTGCGCACTCCAAAATCCGAATGGCTTCTTCAACTTCAGCGTCTCCATCGTCTGAGTCCTCTCTGTAGGCCCACTGACCTAACGTTCTGCGGACCAACATCGCTCGGGGAGCGTCACAATATACCTTGATATAGTCAACATCTGTGAGCCGACTCTTTGAAGCACTAGCGATCGGTACAGGCGGCGAGGGATCCGAGGGGGTCATTTCGGTCTCTCTGTTCACAGGAAGATAGGCGGATGCAAGGGACGCCACGGCCCCCCGCTGCGACCCAGTAGGGTGGGGCCGCGGGGCAACAGAGAATGACAACGACAACGGCCCCATTAGAGAGCCAGGCGTTTCCGAGCAGGATTTCAGAAAGGTCCAAAACTGTCCGAGTGAACTGTGGGTCCAGACGATGTCCAGGTCGCCGCTTGTTGATGGGTGACTGGGACCTGACAGCAGTATTGATGAATGGCCCAAAACAACGCAGGCCCTGGAAACGTCGTCCCACGGTGGTAGCCCACGCACGGGTATAAGCCAGGCAACACGAGAATACTCGGACGAGAAGAGGGCCTCGATAGAAGACATGGTCTGAGGCGGAACTGGTGCGAAAGAAGCGTGAGCCTCAAGCGAAGCACGGGGCAGTGCGGGATGCGATGACTTGAGAGGGGCGGGAACGTAATGGGGCTTGGTGGATCGTCGTAAGCATAAGCACATAGAGCATGGCTCTGGATAGATCGAGTACCGGGGGTATGAGCTTGTCAAGGGGTCCTGTGTCTACCTCTACTCTCGTGCGCTTCGTAGGAGGCCGACTCGGAGAAGAACTGCCCGACCGGCGTCGGCTCAGGCTGCAACCCTCCTTTGGAGCGGCCGGGTCGCTGACAGGGGGTAGCGAGTAAACGGAGCAGAACAACGTGCTTTCAAAAGGCCTCAGATCGGCAACAGAGAACTTCTCTGATTCTGAGGGATGAGTGCCCCATTCCTTCAAGATGCTGAACGCAGGAGCAGCTGCAGCTGCAGCCGGGACTGGTGGAGGCGCGGGGAGATAAGTGAACGGGTTCTTAAGAAGATCTAGGGGATAAATTAAATTTAGTGAATCGAACACCAGGAAATGTGAGAGAGCAGTGCCCACACTCCTGTGATTCTCTAGCACTTGGACTCTGCCACCCAATTGTTACGCATCCAGCATGCGCAATCGCACGACTTCGAGAGAGATGGATGGCGTCTTTCCCGGCCGCGTCAAAATCAGACTTGGATAGTTGGTCTTGACATTGGACTACTGGGGAGAGTACGTGAACGGTAATTGAGCCCCAATCCATGAGGTGAGTAAGCAGAAACGGAAGGTAGGACTCAGGGTGAAGCCTCGGCCAAAGGTATGTCGATCATTCAAGTCGATTGGGGTGCATCATTCCTTTCTTTTCACTACACAAACCACTACAATAGTTCTATAAAAATGCTACTTGTATCTGTGACACTTAGGACAGGATAAAGAACGAATTAGCATGATAACCAAACCCGGGTCATTAAAGTATTTAATTTTAGATACAGTCCAGCTTGAATAAACGATTACCTATCCTTCCTCGTCTCCCCCAATCGCAGAGAAAGGTCCACAGCTGCATCTGCCGACTCCTCAGGCGGCACACCTTCCTCACCTTCGAGTGATTTGTTGTCTAGCAGTGGTGATACGGGCTCGGATTCTGCCTCAGATGGATCCATTGTCGGGCTTGAGCGCTGCGATTTGCTTTGTGCCTCCGCCAGCTCTTTGCGCAGCGCTTCCAGCTCACGTTCAAACCTACGCTTTGTCAGAGAATATCAGTAAACCATATTAGCAGACGCACTGTCGTCCAAAGACTTCAATGTAAAATCCTCCTCCATTCCACACACTCACACCAAGTAAGAACAAGAGGTATGCACCGGACCATGAGGGAGAATCATATAGAAAAAAGACAGGGGGAACATCTGTGAGAACAGCGTAGGCTTAACCAAATTATGTTGCCTTGTTAGCACGATGGGCCGAAATAGCTTGGTGACACTTACCAAATTGCCCCAGCATAAAGTATGATTCCCTGTTCTCCGGCTTGACTTTGGAGAGTACATTGCGGACCAGACCAGGCTTGTTAAGCATCCAGTATAATGATGTGGTGCGTTGTCCCGTTTCGATTTTATTCCGGCGATCAACGTACACGAGCTAAGTATTATGAGCAATGTGAATGCATTGAAAACTTGGAAACCAACCTTCCAGTACAGAAATTGCCATACAAGGTCTAAAGGAACCGATTAGGCTGGAGTGATCAGATGATGTTATGTGCCCGCTCTCACAGATAGCACTGCTTAATAGTAGTGCTCGCCAAGGTTGTAGATGAGGAAGTGCCTTCAAAGCAGGAAATCTCTCTTCAGCGCCCGAGTAGAAATGTCTAACCAACCCACATCAGATGGGTTACAAGAGACGAACGTAAAACGCACCGGATCACTGTGAATGTGAAGGGAGGGTATAAATGTATGAATAAGCTGGTCACTTTGTCTGCATCGTGGAAGACAAGGCTATTCCTCCACGTGATAATAGCGCTTGCCACGGCCCCATGGCTGAGACAATAACATGCAACGAAGAGGGAGGGCGATTGTGGAAGGATCCATATGAACACAAAGTTTAGAATGGTGACATAGTAGCACAAGTCGAAGAGAAAGTAGTGCCATTGCAGTTTCTTGTACTTGAAATATCGATAAGGTAGGAGGCAGAGTGATTGTAGGGTGTATGAAATATGGACATATCTGGGGGCGCATTGATAAGAGGCGCGGAGTGGTGAGCCGGAAACTTACTGTGGGGCTAGACCAAACAGCAGGGCGGAGAATACGAGGGACATTACCCCGAAGAAGAAGCTGATCTTCTCACGCGTGCGGACAACTTTGGTGGATTGCCACGCCGCACTCAGCGATGCCATGCGAGTGGAGACCTGCCAAAGGCTTGGCGACTGACACGAATCATCCTCAATGCCACATACCTTCAGCTTCAACTTGACGACCTCTCGCTCGAAATTCTCGGCGAGGGCATCGGGACTCGGGGGTTTCCCTTTGAATATATCATTAAGAGCGAGCTCGGCGCGCATCTTAAGCTTGTCCTTGCGCCTTGAGATGTTGCGCTGTAAGAGATCCATGCGCGCATCCCAGTACGTCTCCAAGGTATCTGCAAAGCCAAGCCAAATGCGAAAGCTATCAGATAGAGACCTCTTAGAAGCCAGAAGTACTATGTTAGAGCTTACCCCGTAGCGTGAAGGCATTAGCGTATTCTGATCCATCCTCCAAAGAGAACAAGCCCATTGGGAAGAGATGAGGAGATTCCGGAAGAGACAGGGGAGAAGGTGGTCTTGAATGCTCTGCAGACATTGTGATTCATGGACAGCGTGGTTGTGGGAGCACAGGAACAAAAGGAAGGAGATTCGTGAGTCAAAGTGACACGGTGAACGCGTTCAGCCGCCTGGAGTGTGTTGGCGTGGCGGCGCGGCGTGGCGTGGCGTGGCAAAGGAGCATTGCTTAGTCATCACTAGTCCTTGATTAGATTATACTACCGACCGATAACCCAACCGGAATCCATTAGAAGCGAGCATACCACCTAGTACTGTATAACTATCTCACACCGAGCCCCACTGACCATTGACACTCCCCTGTCCAACATGAGCGCTAGCATAACTGTTCGGTTGTTGTGTCAGCCAGCTAGTGAACGGATTCCCACCACCCGGCTGTACGTTCCCTAACTGGGGTGGCTGTGGCTGGAAAGGCGCCTGCGCCGGTTGTTGGAACAGAGGCTGTTGCTGGAAGGGGCTTTGAGCTGGTTGCTGAAATGGCGATCCTGCAAATGGAACAGGTGACGGAGTAGTGGGCATAAATGGTCCCTGTGGTTGAGGAGACAGCGTGCTCTGGGGCTGCGCGACCGCATTGAAGAACGGATTTGTAACAGACTGAGAGAACGGTTGTTGGACCTGCGTCGCAAAAGAAGGCTGCTGGGGGAGTGATGACCCGAACGGCGACGTCGACAGGAAGTGATTCTGCTGAGCCTGTGTCTGAGCCTGTCGCTGAGCTGTCATCTGCGTAAACGGGTTGACCCCACTAGTGTCGAGAACGAATGAAGGTTGCACTGGCGCCGCAGCGACGCCTTGGCCCAGGATATTTGCGCCTGGGGAAACGCTGGAACCCAAACCGGGGCCGCGAGGGGTTAGCACGAGATTGTAAGACGTCGTATCGAAGTTTGTGCCCAGGCTAGGACCCCCTGCGATGGGATTTGCGTATAAATGCGTCATCTGGACAGGTGCAGAGGGGTTTGGTATGGATGACAGGTATTGTAATGGTAAAGTAGATGTCGGGGTTGAACCCTGTAATGAAACAAGATCGGACCATACTCCGCCCTCAAGGGGTTGCGGTGACTGGGCCGGAGGCGGTATTGGTTGAGAGACCGAGCGACTCATGGTAGTGCTGGCCGGCACGCTGGGTGGCATCGTCGTTGTGCGATTGGGTGCGGCTGGCGTCGAGGTAGCGGAAGGAAGTAAAGGCTTGGCTGGCGGTAACGTCCGGGACCGGGTTGGACTCGGAGGGAACGATGGGGAGGATGCTGACGATCTGACAGATGCAGCGGATCGGGACGGTCCAAGATGAGAAGCAACGATAGCGGCTCGATCTACAAAGCGCTTGAACTCATACTTGTCTTGAAAAGAATTGGTGTCAGCTTGGCTCTGCCTGACGGGAAGGTTACCTACCACGAATGAACTTCTCTAGATCACTGTCCCGCTCGACGTCTATCATATTTGTCGGTGGAGGGTGGCGAACCTCGTTCGGATTATACATCTCGTTGGATTTGATGTTCCCCATCCGCCGCATGTGCTGCGGAACAAGGGTTCATTTTGCAACTTCCTGCCTTCATTGAGATTGACGCACCTCAACTTGTTCCTTCGACCAGACATCCATTGTCAGGCTCCTCCTGGAGAATCCATGTCCACGTGAGTATATACGTATCATCAACAGCTTGGACGTACACCTTTGAAATGTGAGTTCCGATCTTTCGATGGATACTGGCACAATTCATGCTGCACGGCTTGAGTGACGCTCAACGATAAATGCAAAATGATGTACCAAATGAATATCCCAAGGTTGTGGGAGGCCCATCGCGGATTCCGTGTTTTACAATCTGCACATATATCTGCAAGCGTCAAGGGGGAGGAATGAAGTTAGCGACTGCGGAGAGGTTTGCGAGGTCCGCAGCCTTTACACGGCAGAAGCTGGGCTGCCAAACCAAAGAAGCGCCATAACCCGTGTCTCCACTTGAAACTATCGCGGGGCCAGAATGGCCAAAGGAGTACAATACAAGCCACCCAAGCAATGGACGGGGTAGAGACGATGCTCACCATTACCAGGCTGCATTACTAGCTCCAGGAGAGCCTTCCGACTACGCTCTGCCGCAATCTTACTCACAGTCCCAGACATGATAAAAAGGTCCGAGGTGAACTTGAAGTTTTATAGTGAGATGGAGTTGGCGTGGATATAGGCCAAAGGTTAAGGCCGTTAAGGAATTGTGATTAGAAACCAAAAAACCAATGTTGCCGCGACCGCGACCGGTTCGAACACCGTCTAAGGGTCTCGGCAATCGTCGCTGTCGCAACTTGCGCCATGGAAGAGTTCCACACTAATCCTCTGACTGCATATGCCGCTCACTCTTTTTCGGATGACCAGTCCTACCAAGTGAGCTGATCCCGACAACTTGAAGGGGACAAGATGACTCAAGGGCAGCCTGCCCAAGCAAGGCAGGCTTGTCTACGCTTTACTCTAGTGGTGCCTTAAACGATTTGTCCGATGAGGCCAGGGAAGAGTTTCTTAGGACAACACGAGTCTTTTACTTCAACCAGTGAGCATTTGTTCGGCCTCTACATTCGGGAGGCTCATCTCCCTCAGAGCTCACGGATCTAGTATAAACGAATCCGATGCTAAGCGAGTCGAAGGTCAACTGAACACCTATGGGACGCTCAGGCATATCTCTGATATTACCTACTTCCCAGCAGAACATCCATGCACTCATTCTACTCCAGAGGCTACCGAAGCACAGGACCTAGTGTCTTCAGCCTCCGTTGAAACTCCTAGAACTCTTACTTTCGCCGAGCTTCAGACTCTGATTGAACAAGGAAAGACAGATGAAATCCCAAACAACAAGCACATCCCTGATGCCATCAATGTAGTATCAATTTCCTTACGCCTTCTTGAGCGACAATGTGCTCAGGCCGTGATATTCACCACAGGAGGCTCCTCCTAGCCAGTCGAACGCACCGAGGCGGAAAAAGCCCTGGGAGCTCGCATTGTAATCCGGATGACGTCAGAAGACGGGATCCATGGCTATTCATCGTCAGTACTGTATTGTACCCTGTAGCTGTCACCACGCCACTCCCTCGTTTCTCTATTACAGCGTATTCAGTCCGCGTCAACTTTTTTTTTTGGGCGTCTAGGTTCCCGCTAGTCACTGAGCGGAGCGGAGTTCAACTACCTGGATTTCTTTTACATTGAGTCGTCGTTTGCTGTGTGCTTGAGGGCGTGTATTCAGTCATCGCCGAGCTATCACTCCTTTCCAACGTGCCACCATTCATCAATATTCATCATGGTTTAACCTACCATTAGCAAAGACATCAAAGAACGTGTTATCTGGCTCGTTGCGCATGGTCATGTCCCCGATGATGTCTGTGAAGTCTTTGGCATATACGATCGCAGCATCCGCTGCTGGAAAGATAACTTTCGACAGCATGGCTCCTCCCTTCCTCCACCTCCCTTGAACCGTGGTCGCCCTCGTCTTAACACGGACATGACACATGACCTCCACACCCTTATCCTTGAGGCACCCGAGATGTACCTCACTGAAATTCAAGAGTGGCTCACCGTCGCTCATGACATCAGGGTGTCCAAAACTGCCATGTTTGAAAACATCCGCGATGCAGGCTTGACATACAAGTTGTTGCATAAGGTTGCCGCAGAGAGGGACGACGATTGAGAGAACAGTGGAAAGATGAGGTAAATATGCATTACATCTCAGCACAGCTTGTCTTCGTCGGTGAAGCAAGCAGGGATGGCCAAACAATTTATCGGCATTATGGCCGTGCTCCAGCTGGTCAACGAGCAATGATACATCCAAATTTGGTGCACGGGGAGCGGTATAGCTTAGTGGCAGCCCTTTCCCTCAACGGGTATGAGGCCATATGTGTTGTTACGAGCTCGGTTGATGGTGCCGAGTTCTTTGACTTTATTGTACAAGATCTGGTGCGTTTCCACTTTTTTGTTTTATTGCACTGTCTGACAATTCCATAGTTGCCAAAAATGAACCGCTATCCACAAGACCGCAGCGTCATCGTCCTCGACAGCTGTGCAATGCACAAGATCGATGCCATACGCGAGGTTGTAGAAGCGCTCGGCGTTGTGCTCCTCTTTTGATTACAACCCGATCGAGGAAAACTTTAACTTCTGTATGTGATGGCACGTCACACTGGTGACTAACTGATCATTTTTATCAGTGAAAGGTTGGATTCGAGACCACTGGCAGCCTCTTCAACAAAATGACAACCCTGAGGTGGAGCTGCTTGAGGCGGCGGCTTCCGTTCATGCAGATATCGCACAGGACTGGTTCACGCATTCGGGGTACAATATGTAGTCTATAGTTATAGTTGCCTTTTTTGTTTTATCCAGACGCTGATCGCGAAGGGAGGACGAGAGGAGCAACAGCGCGCTCCACGGGGCTCTGGACTCTGCACGCGGGCACTTCGGCGGCTAGATATCATTCGGCGGCTGTAGTGATCATCAGTCGGCAGCTATGGTGACTATGACGCTCGGCACCCGGCGGACAAAGCAGAATGCGTAAATGTATTTCCTCCACTCATTTATATCTGTATCCATGTTCCGCTAGTTTGTGGTCCATACACAAATGATTTCGAACTACCTCCCAGTCGCTTACCCGACCGCTACGGCTATCGTCCTCGTGCCCTTGCTCTACATCATTGTGAACAAGGTTCTCACTCACCTCTCTGCGCCTGTCCGAGATCTTCCCGGCCCGAGGTCTGTAAATTGGCTGACTGGGAGCCATGCCCGGGACGTCTGGGAGCCGGACGCTCAGGACAATCAATTAGAGTGGACTCGGCGATATGGTTCTGTCTTCAGGTATTATGGTTGGTTCAACGTAAGTGACATTCGATATATTATCCCATGTCGACAATTTGGGTCATCCTATGTTTGCCAGATGACCAGAGTCGTCACTACGGATCTCCAAGCGCTGAATTATATCCTCAATGCCCCTGATTTTGAGAAGACAGATGAGGGTCGTGAGTTATTGGGAGCCATCTTGGGAAAAGGTAGGCCTAATTGCCTTGGCATCGTCAGCATTCAATATATGCCGTCTAGGGTTGGTATTCGTTGAAGGTACATCCTTGTGACTCGTACACATCGTCATGGCTAGATGATAACACCCTTCGACCAGGGTTGAAGCATAGGCAACAGGTAACTTGCTTCAATGGCTTTGAGACCATCAGACTGACCCCTTCTCGAGCGCAAAATTATGGTCTGTTCAAAGATGCTTTTAACTGATGCTCTTTCATCTATCCAATTCATGTCATCAGAGTCCTGCATTTGGTCTTCCCCAAATTAAGGAGTTCTCGCAACTGTTCGTCGAAAAGGCTATAGAGGTTTGTTTGTCTATCCAAGCTTTTGGCGGGTTATTTAGGTTCTGTTAGCTTCGAGATGCCCTGATGGCAAAATCAGCTCAATCTGGTATATCTGATGGTTCGCTTCGAATCGACGTGCTTTCCTGGATGAACAAAATTACGCTGGACATTATAGGCCAGGCAGGTACGAGGCGCTTTTTCGCAATCATTGTATCCCTAGAGGAGAAGACACCAATTTTGCTAGGCTTCAACCACTCATTCGGGTCCCTTCACCAGGATAAGCCTCATCTGGTGACTGAGGGGTTCCGTAAATCCACAACATTTGATCCCTTCAGCTTTAAATTCATGATCCCGGCATTATTTCCACCGGCCCGACTAATTGTGTGTCATCCCTGAATTGGACGAGACAAAGTCGTTGTTTGACACTACCACAGCCCACTGAACGTTCCCGTGCCCTTGCAAGCACGCTTCAGTCCACTCGATCGATAGGCCAAAATATCATTGCTCAAAAGAAAGCTGAAATACTTGCTGTTGCTGAGAGTGGTGCGAAGGGTGATGTCGAGAAGAGAAAGATCCAGGGACGCGACCTACTCACCCTTCTCATCAAGGCGAACATGGCTACGGATATCCCAGATAGCGCGCGGATGACTGATGAAGACATCCTGGCGCGTGAGTCAAAGTCGGGTTATAATGTTCTCTGCGAAATACTGACAAAGATGTGTTACGAAGAGGTTCCAACCTTCCTGATTGCTGGCCATGAGACAACGAGGTGCTTGTGATTCGCTGTGCAACTAAACCTTTGATTCATGTGTAGTCCTCAGCACTGCTCTCGCTTGGGCTCTCTACGCCCTTGCATGTCACCCAGCAGTTCACGCTAAACTGAACGCAGAGACGCGTGCATTTCACACAGACACACCGTCCATGGATGAGCTCGATAGGATGACGTATCTCGATTACGTGACCCGAGAGGTTCTGCGCCTGTATACGCCAGCCACACAAACGGATCGGGTCGCCAAGAAAGATACCGTGGTTCCATTAAGCGAGCCTTTTATCGACCGACACGGGGTCAAGAGGCACGAATTAAGGCAAGTAGTCTCACTTCCGTGCCGCGCTGCATTGTAGGTCCTGATAAATAGCAATATCAAAGGCTCGGAAAGGGCGACGTGATCCTTATTCCGATTTTGGCCGTCCATAGACTGAAATCGTTGTGGGGCGAGGATGCCGACGAATTCAAGTAAGCGTCGTTCGTTCGTTCGTTCGTGCGGCGCAACCTGCATTCAGCTCAACTGCACCTACAGACCAGAACGTTGGGAATCTATACCCGATGCAGTTAAAGCCATGCCTAGCGTCTTTGGCAATTTGCTGTCGTTCATCTCTGGTGCACACGCGTGCATCGGCTACCGCTTTGCTGTAATCGAGTGAGTTTCTCATCGCTAGCAACGTGTTGGTAGTATATTCATCGGGGAAATATCAGGATGAAGGCTATCTTGTTTTCTTTCGCTCGGTCGTTTGACTTTGAGCTCGCAGTTCCTCCAAGCCAGATCACCAGGAAGACGATGGTCGTGGCACGGCCCTTTTTGGCCTCGGACCCTGACAGTGGACCACAGATGCCTCTCGTTATTAAGCCTGCAAGGTCTGATTGATGTCGCGAGAACGTGGTCGCGAGAACGTGCAACTACGATGGACCGGGGCCAACGCCCAATCTATACAGTGATCATGACTGACGACTCTTGAGTCGAACATCGTAACCCGACTTTCTTGAGTACTGGTCATGCAGTGCATTCTGGGATATACTTTTATGGTACAGTCTAGTTCAGGGACTTGTAAAATCCAATCGAGAATGTACAGAGATTAGTGCGTAGGAAAGAAAGTGAAGAAAGAAGCCTGGACACATGCAACAGATCACTCGTCTTCGTCCTCCCTGCCAGGCCGGAACAGGGCCATGAGATCCTCCATGCCGAGCTTGAGGTTCTTGACTCTGTCACCGCTGAGTGCAGCAGTGGCGAGAGCGCGCTTGCTGTTCTGCAGTGTGAGGATACGCTCTTCGACGGTCTTCTCGATTGTTAGCTTGTAGATATTGACGTCCCGTGTTTGGCCCAAACGATGGGCACGGTCGAAGGCTTGGTCCTCAAGGGCCGGATTCCACCACATGTCGACCAAAATCACGTTGTTACATGCGGTCAAGTTGAGACCTGGTAGTAGTGCATATGAGTCAGCCTCCGCCGGTGGCGCCATCGAGGCATGGACAAATGATCTGTCTTACCAGTGCTGCCAGCTTTGAATGAGATCAAAATAACCTGGATCCGCTTATTATTTTTTATCTGGTCCAGGCTAACCTCCCGTTTATCCTTGGACATGCTCCCGTCATCTTGGCAGCGAACGCCGTCAGTGGACGTCGTGGGGGTGGGGGTGGGAACTCACATCGCACAAACGAAATTCCCGCATCTTTGAAGAATGGCTGGATGAGGTCAAGCATGGTCGTGAACTGGGAGAACACTATCGTCTTCTCTCCCGCTGGTTCTCCCTCATCGTTTTCGCGCGATTTGATCTCTTCAAGCAACTCGAGGATCTTACGGATCTTAGCCGAGTCTGGCGGTAGGTTTGAATTTGCGGCGCGCGAAAGGGACTTGCGGTGCGCTTTCCGGGCTAGCTCGACGCAATCGCTGCAATGGTTCCCGTCTTTGGCGATGTTCTCTGGAGTTAATCTTACCGGCATGATGGTAAGCCAGTACTCGAAGTGAGAAGCGAACAAATTATTTACTCGTCCTGGCAGAGCTGGCATTTTTTGCCCTTGGAAACCCCAAGTTGCTGGAACATCGCCGTAAGTTCTTCGTCTTCGTGGTCGTCTTTCAGGGTTGGACGGGATTCGATAGCTTCACGATCAGTGTTGTAGTCCTTCGAGACGAGCGATGGATGATTGCAGGCTGATTCGACGGTCAGTGCTGAGGAGTAGTACTAGGTTTTGTGATGAATCTACCTTGCCGCAGGCGAAGAAGCAATACCATGACGTTTGTATAGTTTTTCATGACTTCGTTATTCTTCACGAACTTTTGCATAGCCTCGTCAATCTTATTCTCAAGTGCATGGTAGAACTGACGCTCGTCCTCATCAAATTCGCATGGTACGATGGATAGATGGCGTTCCGGAAGTTCGATTAGTGGCTTTCCATTCAGAATATCCGTCTTGCGGCGCCGAAGCATGATAGCACGGAGAACGACCTATACTCGAAACCGCTGCTATAAGATGAGAGCCCACAGCAAAAGAAGTACACACATGCAAACGTTTCATAGCGCGGACTGGACGACCACTCTTGACGGGCTTGTTAATTTGCTCATTGAACGTCTGCCAGTCATTGAGTGGTTTGATACGGAGGAACTTGAGAAGGGAATAGAGTTCCTCGACATTATTCTGCCTAACGTACGGTGAACATTAACACATATTTCGTAGGCGACGAGCATACTCACAAAGGCGTGCCTGTCAAGCACCACCGATATTTGCCGTCCAGGGCACAGCACGCCTGGGCGGCTTTCGTATTGCGATTTTTGATATTATGTGCCTCGTCTAGAACGAGTCGCCACCATTTCACTCTGAATAGCGCATCCTTTTTCTTGCCATTGGTTCTTGCCGACTTTTTCTTGTTCTCTAGCGTTCGCCCGAAGTGATCGGCCTCCGAATCCGAGTCCGAAGTTGACTCATCCTTCGATGTACTGCCCTTCTTAGGTTTGGACCCGTCCTTGACCTCAGGCTGAAATGTGGCATGTTCAGATGCAACGATTGCATAGCTGGTAATAACAACATGTGCGCGTCTTAGCGTTTCCGGATCTGGCGAAGAATAAGCACTTGGAAACAGGATGAGCACTGTTTTGTTCATACTGGTCGTCCTGGAGGCACCATGATGCTCAATCACAGTCAAATTTTTCGCCATCTTCGAAATCTCGGAGGCCCATTGCGACACCAAGCTGACGGGACACACAACTCTGATAACAGATCGAAAACTGAGAACGCATGTAGCAAAGAACAGACACACAGAGTAGCCGCGGCCCATCCATCTTCTGCATCAGACTTTCGCGGGCGACCATCGACGATACGCGTGAGGGCCTGAATTGTTTTGCCCAGACCCATGTCGTCTGCAAGGATGCCACCTGACTTCTTGCCGCTCTCCCGCTCTGTCATCCAAACCCGGCCAGCGATCTGGTGAGGCAAGAGGCGAATCCCTTCGCGAAATCCCTCAACAGTGGCCTGAGACATGTCAATGTCATCATGAGCGCTTTTACCATCTTCCTTTCCGTCAAAACTTTGCTGCAGGAGGTCTTGAAGATCTTTCTCTGCCTCAGCAGCTGTCCTTCGAGGCTCGTAGGGTGTTTCATAAAGCTCATTAAACGGCTCCCGGTAGTTAGCCGCCCTAGAGTAGTCGTTGTGAGGGAGGTCTGCATTACTAGGGATGTGAACAGGCTGCACCGGGCCGACCCGGACATGAGCAAGGGGGTTCGCATCTGCGGCCTTAGTCGTTGGATGTCGTAAGTGTGAGTGATCCTCAGATCTTTTGACACCATCAAATCAGAGCCGATGGAAAGATAATGTATACGATTTACCGTTCATCACCAGACGAATCAGATACTGTGTACACTGACGGGTGTTTTGGCTGCATATCTGAAGATGTCGTTGAGGAGGCGACCTGGTCGGGTGTGAGGGTCGAAGGAAAGGAAGAACAGCACATTCTTACGCTGATCGCCGGAGGAGTCACCAAGCGACTTTTGTTACCGCTGACTGGGAGTGGGTAGTTTCGGGGATCCTGAGCAAGTCTTCGGCGACTAGAGAGGGAATAGTTTTTAACAACGACAAAAAGAAGTGGGAAGTGAGTATATGTCCTACATATTTTCCATAAGTACAGGACGTAACGGTGACGGATGAGAGTAACAACAGAACGCAAGCAGAACGCGCCACGCGATCCGACGCGGGGAATTGAGTAGCGGTCACGTGATCATCACATGTCAAGCACGTGCCAGGGATGTCACAAACGTCGTATTTTAATCTGGGACGGTGCTCAAGCAGCCGAGCAGCACTGCTGTTTCTGCGCTACAGAATGCATGGATGGTGGTGATTCGAGACAAAGAGACCCGTCTGAGTACGCTGTGCGAATCATCAGATGGCGAGTGATGGACTGTCACGATCGTGTCACACTCGCAGCGAGATTGGTACAGGCCTGGCCAGTCGCAGCTCGCAGCTCGCAGCTCTTTTTTCTTCGACTCCACTCGTCAATGTCAGCAGCCCCCTAACCCTCATGTCTGCATACACTCATGTCTGAAGATCCTCTCGCTATTGCAAAGTATGCCACAGACAGTCATCTCTAGATATACTACTCACCACATACAGAGAAGCGAGGGCCCTCCAGCAGGGCCTCAAAGATCTCCTCAAAAACCGTGACCCTTGGAACAAGGAGGTCGAATTTCAACGCAAAAAGTAGGTTTAGTCCTCTCGCGATAAGGAACCAGTTATACGTATGAAAATAGCCTTCAAAAACAATATCTTCTCCTTCTCCTGTCGCATTCAAATGCCAAGGAATCCAAAGATGCAGAAACACACATGTGGATGCAGACGTCCTACGCACTCATCTCTATCTATAAGACACGATTAGCTGCACTCGAGCATACTCTCCGTGAGGCCGGGACACAGCGCCAACAGCCCCGATCGCAGCGCCCAGGTCCAGTCGAGTACCGCAAGCTCATGCAGCGCTTCAAACAGTTCCTCTCAACAGAAGAGAAGTTCTGGACCCATCTAGTCGTGCGCATTCAGCGCCAGTTCGCACTCTCCGAAGCACGTTCGGCCCTTGTCACGCTTTCCATCGTCGCTGACGCAGATCCTGACATTGATGACCCTGACGCCGAAAAACATGATCATTTCCGGTTTCCCCCCGAGCCCGTCGAAACTGCCCCGTCTCAACCTTTGACTCCTGCGCAACGTAATAATCGCCGTGCCACCCTGAGCAAGGCACTAGTCGTTCTTGGCGACCTCGCGCGTTACCGCGAGCAGTATAATGAGGGAGCTTTGCGATCCCGGGGCGGACCAGAGCGCGGCGGCCGTAGCACACGCGGGCGTGGGTCTCAGGCCGACTTGCCGCGTGCGAAGACTTATGATAAGGCGCGAGCGTGCTATGAATGTGCGCGGGATCTCATGCCGGATGAAGGCAACGCCTCCCACCAGCTCGCTATCCTTGCTTCATATCAGAAGGATACCTTTGAGAGTCTCGTACAATATTATAAGGCTCTCTGCGTGCACTCCGCGTTTGACCCGGCGGCCGAGAACATGGGTCATGTACTGTCAAAATCTTTGGAAGCTTGGAAACGTAGAAGAAAGGGCAAGCCGGGGCGGCTACCCTCCAAAGATCTCACCGAGCCACAGAGCAGCCCTCTGTCCTTCAAGGATAATGTCATTCTCCTCCATGCTTTATGGAGATTAGGCGTCGAGGAGTGAGTGTTTTTGGGTACGCCTACGGGGTTTCACATAGAGGATTGAGGGTTGTAACTTTACAGGATGGATTCTATTGCGCCGAAGCATGATGAGGGCGTCATAAAGGAATTTTCGGAACTTGTGTCCGATCGGGTCCTCTCTATCGACACGATCACCAAGGTCGTTATTGCCGCCCAAGGCGCTCTCTGGTGGCAGCGCAAAGTTAACACCTCGCCCAGCGTTCCCATGGAGTCTCGGATAGTTAGCCACGTTCTCGCACTTCATCGCGCATTACTGCAAAGTGGTATCATCGAACTCGATGAGGCGGCGAAGATAGTGGAAGAGGATCTCGCCATGAGAATAACAGCAACTTTCCGCCGGACGCTCCCCGCCCTGCGTATCGCTAGCAAGTGGCTGCGCGTGAACTTGGAATACGTTCTGGAGACACCCGCAGGAGCATCAAAGACCCAGCACACTCCATTGTCATCAGTGATATCTCCGCATTCTGGGAGGTGTACACGTCCTTTGCTACCTGCATCGTACTGGTATTTCCCCCCACAAGCCTTCCGAAGCTGAAGAGGCCCCTGGAAGAGGATGTTGATTCCCGTGGATACCTACCTTTAGGTGACATCCTGGTACAAGATACTCTCCCGGTTGGCTCGGAAGGTGAAGACCCCCGTACGCCAGAGCAAGTTCATCCAAACGAGGAACAACTCATGCGTATCTGGGACATCGGACATGATGCACGTTTAATCGCCGAAATTTCCGGAACACCCATGGAGTCCTTTCGAGCTCAGTTTTCGTTGATCGACTCCGTGCAGGACAGTGAAACAGCGTCCAGCCAAGCGATTAATATAGCGGAAGGCAAAGCAGCCCTGCTTGCTAGGTCCTGTTTGACTGCGGATGACCGACAATCAGAAGAAGAGGATGCTAGAACAGAGACGACAGATCCAGTGGGAGATGTATTTAGAGAGGTGCTTGGCGTGTCTTCAGAGGATGAGCAGGATGAAATTGTTTGGAATCCTCGGTATGTATGCCAAGCGTTCATGATTTTATCATATTTGATACTTTCCTTGCGCAGGTCCATGTCTCCTTCCACAGTCACCCCAGTCCTATCTAGCATATCTACCCCACACGGTCGTACAGGTGGCCTGAGTCCACTCAGCCCTCTTAGTCCGACAAGACCGAGCCTTGGCATGGGTTCTACGTCTCCTACATGTGCTCCCGACACTTTGCGTTGCCATCGAACAACATTGTTACTGGACAAACTTCAGGCACACCAAAGACAACAGCCCAAGACCTATTGAACAACGTTATGGGCGTTGGGCGATCTCCACACAAGGCTGATGTGAAATCTACCATCCCACCTCACCTTATTCACCAACAAGGACCTCAGTCTCCGATTAAACATCATCAAAGACTATCTACATCTTCACAACCACAGACCCTGTTCAGTGGCGCAGCAGGTCTTCCATATGGTCTGCTGCACCTGATGAGAGTGCCCTAGGTTTAAGTCCTCGTCACCAAGCAAATGGGACTCTGCCTGCTTCCCCTCTTATGGGGCTGGCGCCAATAGGGCATGCCTGCTTGCCAACCGGCTTGCCCGCCATTTCATCAACACTTCATACCAGCGGGGTGCATTCGGGTACCTCACCAAGTTTGTTTCCCCCAACAACGTCATCGGCTCACGAACTATGGTCATCCAATGACCACATGGAGAAAATGTTGCCAACCCACATCTCTCATTTAGCGCCAACATTTCCCGCATCCGTAGACCGTGCTCATAAGCGCATTCCCAGCTCCTCGATAGGGCCAACAGATGTATTCGCTGATCCAGATTACCAAGGTTCTGTCGTCTATTCTTCCAGTCCCAGCCAGGCCTCCCTACAGTCGCATGCCCGGGATACGCATTCTGCGCGACAAACTTTGTCAAGTGCATTTAACAATTCAATGGTTCTATCACCGTCGACAATTAACCCACCGCTCTATCAATCCATGGCGACGTTTAGTTCGAACGAACATCCTATGTCCCATGGTGCACACGTCTCATTCAGTCTTCCAAAGTATGGAGACGTTCGTCAAGAACGTGCAGGTGGTGTGTGGGGGGACGCGGGATGATTTCGAGCGTTCCTCGTGTGGCCTTATCTGCATCGTGAAGAAAAGTCTTCCCTGTCCATGTGACGCGATTTTATGTCCGTGCAGTGCTTGCACGCTCAGTACTCAGTGTTGATGGGCTGGTGAAGTGCGTGCATCGTTCGGAGGTGTTCGAATCATCGGCTCATTGGGCGCACGTTATCCATGGCCATACCTGAGGATGGCTCGGCCGCTACCGGACAATGGTTATGCGCTCCTTTGCCTCCTTCCTCGTTTCTGTAGGTCCTCTAAAACAGTTCTCTTCATTTTTTCATACCTCTTGCGTGTACGTTTGCAAGGCAATGCTTGTCTCAACGTGCTCTACCTAAACGATGTTGTTTGATCCCTCTGAGGCGGGAACCAGACGCCGAAGTAATCATGGGCAGTCAACGGAGGTGTGGTGTAAAAAACGTTGCAGGATGAGTACTAAGTCCTCCTCGAGGCAGCCTCATGTAGTGGCGGGGCTGCAAATCTGCCAACTCACAACACTTCTCCCATCCTTCAGGATTTTGACTATTGGAAAGTGTCGTATCTTCATCACATGCCCGAAGAAAGTCGTTGCCTCCCCATCGATCAGGGTACAAGACCGAAGGGCCCTATCCTTCCAATGGGTGTAGTCTCTTTCCCTCGCATGGATCTTCTCCTCGCTGCAGGGTTGACTACAGTCTGGACCTGGACGATGACGGACCCTGGGCGACGTTGCAGATCCTGGATGTCGGTGAGGGCGACGAAACGGAGCAGTATGCGTGCGCGATGCCACGCTACTACGCCATCCCGCTGATCCTGCTCAACAAGCGGCTCGCCTTCTTCGAGGCCCAGTGCCGCCCCGACGGCACGCCCCTGCCGCTCGCGGACGGCTCGTGCAGCCTAAAGCAGCACAACGTACGCGAGTACGCGTACCTCTGGCGCCTGCGCAGCCGCTTCCTCCAGGCCGTCTTTGATATGAACCACGAGCGCAGGCTTGACGACCGGTGGCGGTTCGAAAGTTTCCACGGGTACTTGTACCGCATGTACAGGCGGTACGGCCACGATTCGTACCAGCGTCTTGCGTATTGGCGTGACGAGATCAAAGAAGGTCGCGTGCCATACACCAAGCCGGACATCACGGAAATGGGTACGTGCGTGCGGCCTTTTTCTCTCTCTCCCCTCCCCTCTCCTCCCCTTGTGCCTTCCTTTCTTTCCCTGTCCTGTCCTGCCCATAGAGTGTTCGCCGCGGCCAGACGGGCCACTGGCTTTTCGTTTCATCCAAGCGAAACCAGTATCATTCCCTGGAACGCCGCTGCGACGCGGGGCCGACGGGTGCGGGGGCGGGGGCAATTTTTTTTTCAAATATATATACATATATTTTTATTTTTAAAAATTTCCACCCTCATATTCCACATAATTGTGCTCCATGTGCTCCATGGTGGTTTCCATGATAATGATACACGCCCTCGGCGCAGCCTAACGTTAACTTCCAGATTGGAAGGCTCACCTCCTCGAGGACATGGCCGCCAGCACGCGCATCAACGCGTTCCTCTGGAACTGTGTCAGTCAGGGGTATAGCCGCGTCGTGAAGGACGAGCCGCCATACGAGAGCTGGCGGGCGTGGCGCAGGGGCCATAGAGATCGGAAGCCCGTGCTGTATCCCACACCCGCATCTTCACCCGTTGGAAGCGGGCTCGCCAGTGCCGCTGCGGCCGCGGGACAAACACAGAATGCTTATCCTCATCACGATGTCGAAGCGGAAGCGGCGGCCGCGCCGTCGGCGGCGGAGGAAGAGGAAGAGGAAGAAGCAGAGGCAAAGGCAGAGACTACCGCGACATCCACGGCTATGGCTGCGGTTCGAGTTAGCGCATCGGGAAATGCCGCCAGATGCGGCGTCGTTGAAATGAGCGGCGAGGCGGACGAAGGCGGCGATGTTAATATCGGTCACGAGGACGTGCTAACGACTGTCCTTACTGGGCCGTCTCATTCGCAAGAATGGGCGCTACCATTCCCGACGGAACACTCGCCAGAGGCAAGTCAGGCGACGAGCACGAGCAGTCCGGGGCGTCTTCGCCCCAGGAAGATCTCTTTCAAAATCAACGCACCGGAAAATATGGAGCTGACAGTCATTCAATGTACCTTCGCCCATGTGGAGGACGTCAATGAGGACATCCGTAAACACGTACCCTCACTCACGGTTACCATGGCTGAGACGTTTTATAGAAACGACGCTGAAGGTTACCTACGCTTCCAGGGTTCCTGGGTCATAGGCTCACTCGGGCCATCGATCTGCATCAAGCATCAAGTTGCATCAAGGTCGGGCGCGCGGGCAGCGCACCAGGGGTTAGAAATTGTACAAATGCTTGAATTGTATTGATCAGGAACGGAACGAATGGTAAATGCGAGGGGTGATGATAAGGATGTACAGTGCATGCAGAGTACTAGAGAGCGAGAATAGCGAAGGAGCGTTGTGTCGCAAGTGGAGAAGATGCGATTGAATGAGCGATTATAAATAAAACGAATGAAATGTCATGAATATCAAATCCACCTATATGGGAATGGTCAATGCACGAAATATATGTCCATCGGATACGAACGCGTCACCAGTCGTTCATTCGCAGTTCGCGCATTAGATCATGTACGAGCCGCCGCTCGCGGCGCTCATGGCATCATTAGGGCGTCTTTACCCCAACAGGGTCCACACCAGCTACAGCGCGCAGCTTGTCAAGCACCTCATCCATGCCCTTCAGCCCGACGCGCTCACGGCGCGCACGTTCGTCCTCAATCACCTGCTCAATGCCCATTGTACGACCACGGACCAGACTGTTTGAATGCATGGCCTGCGACACGACCTCATCGAGGCCGCTACCAGGCGAGTCGGACATAGTCGACGCTGAAAGCCTCTTGAGCGCGCGCGATGCACGCCGCTCGTCTTTCTTTCGACGGCGCTCCGCTTCCGCTTCCGCTGTCTCTGTGCCCTCACCTCCTACGACTGTGCGCTCGGGGATGGCATCCAAAGCCTGGTCCTCCGACGCACGCGCGCTTGGGCCGGGGCCAAAAGGAATGCGCTGAGCGATGCCCAGCTCGCTGCCACTTCCCTCAGAGACACTCTCAGCTGGGTAGACGCTCGAGTATGCGCTTGAATGGCTCATGCGTGAGTGGGAACCAGACGCACTGCCAGAGCCGTACCCCGACTCGGACTCTGCACGCAAGTAGCGAACGGCAGCTTGTACCTCCTCCTGGGACTCAGTGGCATCTCCGCTCGGACGCCGCTCAATGGCCACAGGAGGCCAAACGTCTCCTTTTTGTCACCACCCCAATTGATAACAAGCCATCGTAACCCACGGATCTCGCGCTCCCGCCGCCGTGCAAGACGATCCGCAGTCTCAAGCTGTGCACGTAGAGATACAATCTCTGCACGAAGATCCGCGTTTTCGGTCTGCAGCGCAAAAATGTTCGCTGGTGTTGGAGGAATGGGCACAATAACGCGTGAAGGGGGTGGCTGCAGGGATGACACAGTCGTCGACGACGCTGAGAAGGAGGACGGAGAAGCATACGGTGGAGACTCAGACGATGTGTGTGATTGGACCAGTGGCGACGACACGGTCGGTGAGGGCCGTTTCGACATCGACCTAGCAGGCCACGTAGCATCTTTGCCCTTGTCCTTGATTGTCGGTCTTTCATCTTTGGAACCCGCTCGACGCACACTCCCGCTTGCCGATGGCATGGAAGGTACAGACCTGACAGCCGATGCCGTAGGCGATCCCGAGGGAGATGACATGAGGTTATTGGAGGAATCCACGCCTGAACTAACCACAGTGCCACTCTCGGAAGTGGACGCTGCATTCGATGTCGACGACGGGATTGGTGGGATCGTGAGTGTGCGCGTCGAGGACTCACTGGACGATGGCGAGCCTGAGGAAGGAACGCTCGCTTGCTGCGACAGTTCGGAGGATGTACGAGAAAGGGTTGGACGGGGAGGTTGAGGCAAAGGCTCTGTAGGCGGGGGAGGATTGGCGGTTGACCCTACCCGATTGGTTTGAGTTAAGGTAGGTACAACTGCCGTCGACGGCGACTTGAAAAGGTTTGGGGGTGATGTCGTAGACAGCGCTGGTGATAACCGCGTTGCCGTGATTGATTGGGCAGAAGCGCCCGCTGTGGTGGACGCTGGTAAGCTGGAACCAACTGATGACACGGCATTGGCCGTGGTGAGTGTGCGGGAATCCGAAGCCGCACGGGCGCGAAATTTGGACGGTGCCTGTTCCCGAGCGTGAGCTTTTTAGAGAGGTAATATCATTTACGAGACGGCCCACTCACGGTGACCTTTGTGTTTGTGTCTTGCCCGCCCACCTGCCCTGGCGGGCCAGCCGAAGATGTCTGCGTGGCTTTCGGAATTACGAGCCAAGATGCATGTTTTGTGCTGGAGGTAGCTGTGACAGGCTCCGTCTGTCTCCTGCCGGGTACTTCGGATGAGGACTTGGAAGTTGCGCTTTGGATAGGAGGACTTGCTCGCTTCACCGATGCTTGAGATGTTGGGACAGAACGTGGTGACCCCGATCGCTCAAGGGATGTTCGGATCGCGGGAGGTGACGATCTAGTCAACGAGACAGGCGGGGATTTCGGCGAGGGCGGGGATGTTACCCTGGATCCTGTGTAAGAATTTGGCGCTCGAAGCAGGCCGACGCGTATCGAAGCAGCACGCGACGTCGACCCATTGTCGCTACTATTACCCTGACCGGATCTCGTTCGAATCCTGAAACCGAGACCGAGACCAGTCGTAGCAGATTCAGACCCAGAGGCACTTGTATAGCCTTGGGCCGATTCTGATGCGCTCTCGCTGCCTGATGTGAATTTGAATGAAGGGGAACGCGTCGTGGACGTGGACGTGGACATAGCAAACTTGCGAACATTAAGCGGAGGCAACTTGGCGTCGGAAGGGAGCGGAGTGTAGGAACTTGCCGGACTTGGAAAGGATATTGGAGCGGTTGGGGAGGATGCAGCTGAAAATGACGCGCCCTCGGGTGGCGGAGGTAATGACTTTGTGGGAGCGGGTTTGCCTGGGGGAATGTTGCGGGCGGAGAGATACCTCCGCTCTTCGTCGTCCGATGCGTATGACCTGAGAATTGTGGTGGGTGTTCTCACACCGGAAGACCGCGGTGGCTCGGAATCGGAGAATGAACCGCCCCCCAATGTAAGGGCAGACGTCGGTGTGGGGGTACGCGACTTGTTGATACTATTTGGGGCATGTGAAGAGGGCGTACGCGTTACCGACCGCGTAGATCTTGAGTTTGTAGGTGAAATCGAGGATCGTTTGGAAGAAGACGCGTCGTCAAATGCGGATAGTGAAGAGAAGGAGGAGGGTGGGATCGTGAGTTGTGGAAGCTGTGCTTGGGGATGGCTTTGCGTAGACTCTGCAGACGCCCTATATTGTAGATGAGATTAAGAAAAGATGATAAGGGATGGAAGGAAGAGGGAAGGAAGACGCACGCATTCGTGGAGGGTCTGGGCGTAGGTACAGGAGGAGGGGTGGGATGGCGTGGAGCATTGGGGGTCGCGGGAGACTTTTTGCGTAGACTAAAAAGAGGGATCTTGCGTTTAGCTTTTGGAGAAGGATCTGTGGAAGGAGTGGAAGTGGAGGTGGAAGTGGAGGAGTGCTGACGACCGCGGAGGAGGTCAGATAGTTCTGAAGTTTTCGTGCGAAGCCTTGACGAGGCAGTGGAGGGGCGAGGAGGGGTAGCCATTTAGCGGGAGGCCATGGGGGCCCTAGGACGGAGGCGTATGTATATGCGCCCGGAGGAAAGGCACTGTGCTTGCTTGGGCGGGATCCCGTTATGGTTACGCTTACCTTACACGCGGCGGCATTAGTCCTTGTTGTTCTCTGTTTGCACCGGAAATGAATCCACTTGGCTGCTCGCTCGCTCGCTCACTCCGATCCCCCGGCGCTCGGCATCGCCTCATTACCTCATCCTTCCTTCCCGGCCGTTCCCCGCGCCCGCGCCGTTCTCTCGACTCGTTTTCACACAGACCACAGCACAGACAGGCACCCCTTCTGTTCTTTTTCTTTTTTCTTTTTCCCCGCCTCGAATTATCATTCGTCTCCCACACTTTACCGTACTCTACTCTACTCTATTCGGTTAGTCCAAGAGAACCTATCCAAGCAACCGGTGGAGTCCTTCCGTACCATTTTTCCTTATCCCCTTCAGTCAATCGAAATCGTCTCATGTCTGCCGTATCTCGCCTCGCCTAGATTACTTCCACGGACATCGTCATAGCCCCTCACTTGTAATTGTTTCCGACTCTATATACAGGCACTTGTCTCGATTGGATTGTGACAGCCATCGACTGTGTGCCACTCGTGCATATTTGGCCTATCACAGTGATAAACCCCATTATCCCATCCCCACGAATGGAAGATCTACGGATCGGGTGAGGCTCCGAGTCCGTCATCTCAGTTTATCATCAATCACGGCTGCCTTGGAGTAACCTCTAGGAGATCCATTTAGGTCCAAGCATCCTCGGACCCGTTCACACTGCCTTCTTGTAGAGACTTTTCTCGGTCATCTGGCGGCGCGTTATTATAACAAAGTTATCTGTTTGCCGTATTCGTTTAATCTCAAGTCTTCTGGAGAATCGAGCGTCGGGCGTCCCGGCGCACTCGGATATGTATCTTCTGCGCAATTCGGCCAGATTGTGTTATGCTCGCTCAGAGGGGGGCTCCCCAATTCTGGAGAACCTACAACACAGCTTTCCTACCGAGGGCATGCCCATCCCGTTGCCGCGCCTTCGCCTGTACGATTTACAGTTGGGATTATCTTTTTGGTAACGCTACTCTCGAACCGAAAGAACCAGAACCAAGCCATTTGATGGTTCCGATTTCACTATCCGTAACCTTTCTGGGTAGTTATTGCCCAGGGAAGAAGCACAAAATCTGGACGCACTCCGTGTCGGCAGTTCAATCTCTGTCGCTACGGAATTTTCAGCCACGATCATCTCCAACGAACGCTTAGCCGCCAAAACCCCCACATGCGATCTCCTTTGTACCACAATACTGTACCTCGTATCTAGTAACCGAGGCTATTTTTTTTATTGTTTTTTTTTACCTCTGTTCAGGTACATTTTCACTGATGCACATTCCATGTGAGAGCTCTCTTTCTACCTTCCACGAGGTTCTCTGATTTTGGCGTGTGAATTATCTCATGATCATTTCCCTTTTCGTCCCCTGCCCGTTTTGATCTCACTGCTTCTGACGCAGGCCTCTAGCGTCAATTGACAACTTCACAAGACCTCTTAACCCACGCTCTTTGTCCTCAAATCGAATGGAAGGCTTCGTGCCCCACAAGAAAACGTAGCCTGTCTGTCTCGTTGGCGGCGTCCTTTCGGATATCTCCTCCCTCGGAATGCCTTGTGATCCCTCGGCTTCAGCCCTTCTGCTCGTTCTGGCGCTTTCTACGTTTCACCCGGAGGCTTGGCTGCGAGACTGCGCGCGTGGACCCCCTGCGCTTAGGTGGTCTAGTTCTGTCCGAGGTTCTGTCCCTTGTCAATGATCGCTTGATATTCACACTTCGCCTACGCTTCAGAGCGCCGGCGCACGGATCCTCTCCTAGACCCAATCTCCTATCTCATCTCGGAGTGGGTGGAGATGGAAAAAACAAAATAAATACAAAAAAGACATAGCAATGCGGACCACTGCCTTCCGGAACAAAACCTTCTGCGACCCCGTGGTGGGATCTCGTGAACACATCCGAGTCAAGCGATCGCTGCGTTGTTTCCCCGCCCAATGCCACCACCGGGTGGAGGGGGGGAGGGGGGGGAAACGGGTGGCGCCTGTCATGTTACTCGTCATTTCTGTATGTTTTCTTTCAAGGTGCTGTGTTTGGTCGAGGGGTGAGGGCTCAACTTAGTGCCTGGGAACAATTGCAAAGTCAGGCCCATCGAACACGTTGCCCGGATGCCGTGCTCCTCGTGGCCATCCAACGAGCAACGAGGACCGGTGGTAGACCAAGTGTTTTTACGCTGCGCACCGCATTACGCGTCCTTGGCAGCGCTGATCCTCTTTCCTGCATATTTGTGTAATTTGTCTTGGCTGCGCTCGCCCTGCGCACGGCGAAACTGTCAGGCATCTGTCTCCTGCGCGTTTCCCTGCGCGTGCCACAGCCTCCGCTAAAACGAGATTTAGGGGCTTTTTCTCGAAACATACAAGGTGTAATTGTCTTTCCCTATCAAATGCAATTCACTGATTCCCGAGTATACTAACGCCGGATAGAAAAAAAGGGAATACCGCTGATATCCTGGAAGCGTGTGTAAATCATGGAGCCCCCCGGGACACCAATTTCCGGCGCAAGGCTCTATCCACCTTAGTACGATCGGACAGTTGACAGATCTTTCTATTCGAAGTTTCCTGTACAAGTACAAGCCTACTCGGTTACAGTATGGCATGGATCCTAGTAATCTGAGCACACTATACCAGAGCCTGTAAAAAAACATGTCTGCATTTCTATGATAAAAGTCCTTCCTATGAATGAGCCAGCGGCAGAGACGACACCTTGAGCACTTTGGAGGAATGAGGAAGAAGAAAAATAACGATAATTAGGTTACGGAAAAATTGATGGATGAGACCGAGGGGAACGGTTAGTGGAAAGCCCACCATCGACGCCTGCCTTTCCATTCGGCCCAGAGACCCTGTGGGTTATGCCATGCAAACCAGCGCCAGAAGCCCCAGTCATCGTTCTCCCCTGGCCCCGCCTCGTCTGTAGAACTTACGAGGTCCAGAGTGACAGTTGAGTCAGAAGCTGCCATCCTGTATTTGGGTTTTTCGGGACGATAAAGGCCCTTGAAAGAGGAGCGAGAACGGTGCTCAAGATATGTAAATTCGTCCACGCCACTGTGAGAGGGCGGCGGGGGAGGAAATGAGCGGTTTTTGGAATGGAAGCACCGATGACTCGGAAATACTCACTCTTCATTCTCGAAAAACGGCTCCCTCTCGAGCTCTTCAAAGGCAAACCGCTTGCTGATTGAGACGTGCAGCAACTGAAGCGACGAATAACGTTGAGCCACGCCTCGTCATTCTCAGAAGACGAAAAAACAATGAACGCACCCCGTAAAGCACTCGCACCTCATTCTCGGACATGGAACACCGCGATCGAAGCCAGGCTCTCCCGCGATGGGCTTTGTATCGTTCCGCGTATTCAATCAGGTCTGTCTTCTCGGAAAAGAGCATGGACCCCGCCATCATCATGTACATGATGCACCCGAGTGCCCACCAGTCGACCTCGAGGCCGTAGCGTGGGCAGCGGGACCCGGGTGCGATCCACGCACCGTCTTCACGCAGTGCACTACCGACGAGCTCAGGGGCGGCATAGCCCGGTGTGAACACTGCGTCGCGGGCGTAGCTCTGGCCCCGAACGAGGCGGGAGGCATCGTGTACGTACGCAGCGCCTAGGTCAGCGATTCGCACGTCTCCGGGGCGAGAAAGAAGGATGTTTTCGGGCTTGAGATCGCGGTGCATGATGCCCATATTGTGAAGAGCATCGAGACCGAGTGCCTGGAGGAAATTTCAGGCAAAAGTGAGTCAAAGCGAGCCAGGAATATAGATGGAGGAGTGGGAACCCACAATCTGAGCTGTCCACCGCCGTAGTTGTGCCCCAGACACGCCCTTTGCTGTGGCTTCCCATAGGTCGCATTCCATCAAATCCTGGCATCATCGTCACAAATTATATCCTATCGGCAACGCAATAACTCACCATAGCGAAGTATACCCTACTAGCATCTTGGAAAACGGCGTGCAACCGCATAACATACGGTGTCTCAATGCATGCAGCCAGGCGTTGGTATGCTTCGAGTTCGCGTCCCAGAGCCAGGCGCGAGGCCTTATACTCTGACACAATCTTCTTGGACGTGACCTTGAAACATAATACGCGAGAGGTGCTCAGGTCACGAGCGGCCCAAGCGGTAGCGAAGCCTCCAGACTGAATACACTCTAGCATATGAAAGGGTCCTGGCGTCGAGTCCAATGACGGTATGTATGATGAGTGTCGGTTTTGTGACCGAAGCGAATATGGTGGGGGTGGTGTGCGGCGGGAAATGGCGGGGAGAGCGGTAATCAAGTCTTCAGGGTCTTCCTCGCATGACCTGATGCGACCTAAGGGAGCGGCCCTTACATTTCCACGCGGCTTGGGAGAAGAGCAGCCCGGTGGAGGACGGAAGATGGCATGGAGCTTCGACGGTCGCGACGAAGAGGGGGAAATCTGAGGGGACGCAAGACATGTTTCGTTACTCATGTCTGAAAGCGGTGCTCTGGTGTCGTCAACTCTCCGGTGTTTCCGTGGAGGTGTCTTGCAGTATGGGGGTGGAGGAAGATTGGATGGTGAAGGTGTGGCATCGACGGGAACACCGACGGGTAAGGCCGCAGCAGTCCGAGGCCTTTTGAGGGACGGCATATTGAAGCGAATCACCCTCTGGTTTTGTGCAAGTGTGGAAGGTTGTGGTGTGCTTGTGGGCGGAGCGATGAGGACAATGGAGGCATAGTGCTTTAATGTGAAGTGCGGCCGAATCAGCGCACGTGACCAAAAGGCAGGCGAAGGCGTGGCCGTCGGCGAGGTGTAGCACGAGTTCCACGTGCATCACGGGGCAGTGAAGTGAAGGAAAGTCGTGTGTTCGGACACGCCGAGATGGAATGGACACAGACAGGATCATACCTCTCGATGCGATATGATGATACAGCCAGATCAACGAAGGTGCTCTCATGTCAAAGTATGGAGGGAGGACCAGAGGGTAGAGCTAGTACCGATGCTTCAGGCAAAAGGTCGGTATGACCTTAGCCGCACCCGAAATAGCGCTCCCCGCCGCTTTTGCAATCCGTTTTACAGGCACAAAGGCACCGAGTAGCTTCTGACGTATTGAGCGATGTCTTGCAATAGCTGCAGTACGCGCTTCCACACGGGGGAGCAGTGACATGATCGCTTCTGTGATGTCCTCGGGGAATATTTCAACTACGGTTGGCCCAGAAAGTGGCGCTAAGATCAAGGAACGATGGGTGTCGGGAGAAGACGTATAGGATCTTGAGCCTCGCGAGCGCCTCCGTTCCTCGTTCTCCTCAGCAACGGGGCTGAGTTGTTGTGTCACAGGACGGACGCGGATACTACGAACAGACCCGGCAGGAGAACGAGACAGTCGTGCTTGATGCGTCACATTGGTTTCGTGAGAGAGGCTGGAATAAGCCTGGGAATAGGAATAGCCAATGCTCTCAATATCGTTCGGGGTAAGGCTAAGCGACTGGCGACTGATGGAAGGTGCGTGCGGGAACGGGATGGAGTTCTCTCTAAGGCTGGGGTGCCGGGTACGAACGTGGAGCTCTTCGCTCATAGCAAGGATACGAGAAGTATTCTGCAGAGATGGTACAGTTGGGGGTGGGTGGATAGACCTGGGAAATTTTGAGCAGCTTTTGAGGGGCATGGCGGGGGTGCGGCTGGGGCGTGTATGCCACGAGGCGAAATATCACAGGAAGGTTAGGTGGATGCGGGCGTGGATCAAATACTCAAAAAATGTCCGAGTAATGAATGTAGGGCTGAGTTTTTCGGAGATGATGCCCGATAGCGTACTGGCGTGTCTATTTCACAACTTCACCAACGGACATTCTGCGGACTCGGAAACGACGTAGCGGTCTCGTAGATATTAATCAAGGATCGGGAATGCGATGGCCGGAATGAATGACTTGCTGAATAGTCGCGATAGGCTCGAGTACAAACCATCAGTCGTTTGCTCACGGATCGACACTACTCAATATCCCTGGGCTGGTGTTGCAACGATGTAGAGATGTTGATTACCTAATCAATGTTTGATACGGAGGAGTGGCGACTGTGACGTCAAGTGACGTGACGAGACTTAAACAGTGCAGGTACAGTATGCACAGTTGGTTGGCGAGCCGTTGGCTCCAGCTCCAGTATTCTCCTCATTATCTTCTTCCACCACAACATAAGAAATGAGCTCGGAACTTCCTATCGACTTCTCAAACCCTGTCATACGCGACTACATGTCGCTTGTCCGGTATTGCTTTCACTGCAAATGAGGGATCTGAACATACTCTGATGGGTCGAGATCAGTCTACAAGTGCTCACTCCACTATCCCTATTGATAAATATCGCGACCGCATTAGTCTGTTCTTTTGTTCTTCACCCCTCCCTTGGTTTGTTGTCCCATCTGTGCTATCGAGTTCCCACTCAGGGCTCTTCTCAACACAGGCGATGTCACGCGTTCATACCCAACTTCAATATCGCCTTTGGTGCCAGCCATAGCTGCTTATGTCTTTGCAGTATACTTGGGCCAGGTTGGATATTGCATCTTGCTCGTGTTGGCACGTAAGCCTGAGACTAAGGCACGCTACCGTCATTTGCGTTATCTTCTTTGACTGACCTATGCTACAGAGCACTATAGTCAAAGGTGTAGGTCTCGCTCTTGTATTTGCAAACTGGGTCATGGCAGGCTGGGCTATTGCTTGGGTATGTGAATGCCATATCCAATCAAATCGTCGTTCAAACTGCTTTAGGTATTTGAGGCATTCCTTACGTCTACAATCCTCCTTGGCATTCTCGTCCTCCTGCTATTATACTCCAACGTGGTACTCATCGTGTACCACGTCCCTACCTGGAGCCGTCCTCTCGACCTAGCTTTCATCCATGCACCTGTCCGACTCTTCTTAATTCTACCACTTTCGCTTCTGTTCCCCCATTCCCTTTTGTATGTCTTTGCCCCTTTTCATCCTCGACGACAGCTTAACTATCGTGTTCCAGCGTCGCTCTTGGCCATGCGTGGGACCCCACACGCCCAGATCAAATGGACAGGAAACAGTGGGAGGGATTTGTATATATCCTCACCGTCAATATAATAGGCCTCTTCATAATTGCCCTACGCGACGATTGGGTATGGTGCCTTGGTGCAACCTGGGTATGTGTATCTATCTGGCTGAAGAAACCAGAACCAGTGCCCATATACGTGTGTTCCCTCCTCGTCAGCCCAAATCGCTCACACTTAGAGATGTGGTTGATAGATTATTGCCATCCTGTTCACTGTGTTGCACCCAATCACGCTTGTTGTGACGGCTCTTACAAAGCACCTCTCAAGCAAGAGGCAGGAGGGTCCTATCCGTCTTCCACCTGACGAAGAAGCAACGTACCAAGGGCTGACAGCGGGCAGGCAAGAGGTCCAGGCAGATTGGACCTAGGTGCACCCCAATACGAAACCTTATCGACCGATTGAGATTATGCAGACGTTCCGAAGTCGGTGCCGTGTTTTATGGTTGTGCATGTGTATGAACAGTGTATCCTTCATCGTGTACTGTACAACCTGATTTGAAGAGACGGTTTGTTCCCGTTCCGCCGGCCGATTCGCCGTCTTAGGAACACGTAAACCCTAATCCTAAAGTTTCCCCTTTGCCCCGCTTCGAATAGACGAAATGGTGGACCTGAAGCTCAAAGTCGAGTTTAGCGGAGGACTCGAGCTCCTATTCTCCAACACGCGAAGCCATCTCGTCAATATCCCTTCAACAGTACCTGGGGGTGACAAGGGGGACAGCCTGTGGATATCAATTTCCTGATCCATTGGCTCAAAAGTAATTTACTCCGTGAGCGCCCAGAGCTGTTCATCGAGGACGGAACACTGTGGGTACCGCATTTTTCTGCGCATGCGAGCCATCGATCAATTTGCGATGCAGACGACCCGGGATTCTGGTGTTGGTGAATGATACGGACTGGGAGCTTGAAGGGGAGGGCGATTACCAACTGAAGGAAGGTGATGAGATCGTGTTCATATCCACACTACATGGCGGTTAAATCAGAAGGTTTCTGCCGCTGATATTCACACGTGTATGCAATCATTGCTTGTTGGGTGAGCCTACTGTACATCACCTATGAAGCAGTCTGATTTACGTGATTCTGTTTAGGCATTACTATGCATTACTTGGCATAGTTACGAGACGCCACAGATGTCGCATGACGCATGAATGCATGAATACTGATGGCTACTGCGTAGATTTAGCGCGGCTTTGTTTGAGAGGGAGCAGCGGGAAGGTGTCGTTTCATGATGGCTTGTCGGTACCATCTTTCGGCCGACCCCATCCACACCAAGACCGCCATGATCCTGATCCTGATGTAGTCGAAGACGAGGGAATCTCTGTGGTCGGAAATGTCGTTCCTTGCTTAGTGGACGGCGTTGAGCCTGATTCAGCCCGAGTGATCTCTTCGGCCAAGCGCAGCCGATCTTCAAAGGCGACGCGCTCGAGAGCTGCCTTGTCCTGGGCTGCGCTCGCGTCGAGCTCAGACGGAGGCCTGGAGGTACTGTACGCCCATGAGCCCGCGACGACGCCCGCGATTGTGAGTCCCTGCGCGATGATACGCACGCGTAGCCAGTTGTTGAACGAGCGCGACTGGCCCTTGCGCATCTTCGTCATCGCAATTACGAGCGCGACCGTGGTGGCAGCGGCCCCTGTGTGCATAAATCCATCAGTTTGTTGGCATATGTCTCAAAAATAACCGATCGCCGATGTCGCACCGACAGGGACGAGCGGCTGCTGTTTGAATTTTCGCAGCGCCTTTTCGCGGTACGTTTCAGTTGACACCGCGGGATGGGCGATCATGGTGTATGTGAGAGCACGGGGAGAGTCAGATGTGTATATGATGTAGGCGTAGGCGTGCCCTCGCGTGGCGTGTACGCGTGTCTCCTCCTTGATTCGGGAAAGCCTAGTGAACACGTGGCGCCTGAGATTTCAAACCCCGCGATATCGATTGCTGGCGGCTGCTCCGTGGTGCCTGCGGCTTGGGTACGAGGGCCTGAGGTTAGGTTCAAGATTTGATGGAACTATAACCACGAATCACTTGCTGCTGGAGTGCGAACATTGCGGTGTCTGTTCATGCTACATTTGAGCAGAATCCATTGCGCTGGTACCAAGCATCAGCCGGAACTTTTATCTTTTAGCGAGGACCGCGCATTACATCAATGTTTCACGGCAGGAGACAAACCGTGACTAAAAGTACTGTAGCTGCCAATGGGCAGGCATAGCAACCAGCAAATGCTCTGCATGCCGCATAGCCTACGCTCATAACCTACCCTCTGTGTGACCTTTGTACTCAATTTCATCAAAGAGTAGTCCAGTCACAGGAAGACAGCGAGAGTGATATCGCATACGGTCAATACGAGGTTTGCAAAATCATACATACGAGAATCAGTCTGAGAACAGTTTACCCATCAAGTGATAGACACCTGACATGAGAACATGAACACATAGGAAGTGTGAATAAGTAGATACATAGTCAATGTCCCCTGGGAAGAGTAATAGGATTCCACTGACCTTAGTCTTTCCCGGCATGTACGGAGAATGGCCACCCATACCCGGAATGGCGGTCGTGTTTGGAATGTATTCTGAATAGCCGGTTCTGCCAGTGGAGAGGAAAGTCTCGCCACCTGTTTTGTCCGACCAGTTGGGAGTGGGAAGCAGGACGCTAGCGTCCACGATACAGTACCAAGTTTCGTGCCACCACTGAGTTACGAAAAAGCTGAAACCTCCGTTGGAGACGGGTTCTTACAGTGAACGTGAAGAACGAGAGAAACGAACAATATCTTTGTCGTGTGAAGCAGACTTCCTACGCACAGCTTCGCGAAGACTGCCGAGTGACAGACCAGGATCGCCATCGTACTACAGTACGTTTGCGTCCTCCTTCATATCGCGATCTCTGAATTAGAAGTTGGGGAAGGAGCCTGCTATGAGTTGACTCGTGCTTTGCCCAGGGTATACAGTAGCAGTTGTAGTGGCGGTTCGCAAGTCGCCGTTGACAGGGAAATTTGAATTATTATTTTTTCCACCAAACCAAACACCAAACACAACAGAATACCTTAACATTGAGTGGCGGATCTGACGTTTAACCCCATTAGACGTTATCTTTTGGTGCGCCTAAACCTGCAAGAGACCATGATCGCCGATACGGGACGTGCGAAATCATTACGTCCTGTAGCGTAGAAGGCGGCTGCGAGGGTGGGATAGTCGTCCTGGTAACAAGAGAGATGAAAAGGAAGATCCTTGGAAAACGCAAGCGGAAATGGGAGAGAAGGGATGAAACCCGTGGACAGCGGTTCCACGGTCGTAAGTATGGAGGCGAAAGAGGAAAGACGGGCGCATTGTGGACAGCGGTTCCACAAGCATAGTGTCGAGATGAACGAGAAAACGAGAGCGCGCAGAAGGAAAAAGGGAAAAACACACTGTGATTTACGAAGACGGATTCTACTGATCTCTCCTGCCGTCCTCAAAGAGGGAGGCTCTGAAATACAAGAATGTTCCTATAGATTTCCGGAAATATCGAAGGAGCGGTATCAGCACGCGTTGTCGTCGTACAGGAGAAATGGTAAGAAAAAATGGGAGCTAAAGATGGTATAACGCGGGCGCACTGGCGCCGTGCGGTTGCGACCGCGTCGGTCATCGTTGCTGAAGTAAGGAGGAAGAAGAGTAGAAGAAGAAAGTGAAAAAGGTGCGTCAGGGCTATGAGGACGGAGACGACGCGATTAGCTCGTAGGTGTCTTGCGCCGGTGGTCGAGGGTCGGGACGTGGAGGAAGTGCAACGGGAACTTGAGGGAGAAGGAGAGGGCGGGAAATGCTGTGATTTGCTCGCTATTACCTTGCGCCGGTAGCTAAGGGAGAGACGAGGGAAGCGAGAGAGGCGGTGGGCGAGAGATGAGAGAAGCTTACGGGCGCTCCGGTGCTGCTGATCCGCTCTGATCCGAGCGTGGATCCGAGGCATACCTGACAGTCCCTACGGCAGAAAATCAGTAGGGTACCGTGTTTTTTGTGGGAAGATGGGGGACATACGCACACCTTAAATATGGTCGTGTGTAGACTCAGATGAAACCCTCAGTCACGCATCGTCACGCTGACAATTTTCACGAGATTGAGATTGCCTTGCCCAACAACTTGAACTACAGTAGATGGATTTGAGCCAAGCCAAAACTCGCTCCCGTCAACTTGAATTCGGAACTTGAATTCGGCCATGTCGCTGGTAACAAGGGACAACAGAATCTCAGTGACATAATTTTCAGCCGTCCCTTCCAGCAATCACGCGATCTGCCCCATCCGTTTCTGGTGTATCCTCTTTTCAAGGACCTGAAAGAGGAGTTGATCTTAACCATAACGAAGGCTGCATGGTGACGAAACTTGACAAGCACCAGCTTGCGCGCTTTGTTAATGCTATCTGCGGGCGGGATCCTGGTAATGTCGTAAGGAGACTACCCGCCCGGGATCGTCGCCTGATTGCAGGATCACCCCAGGAAAAAATATCAGAGGACCTGGGCATCATTCCATTTGAAAATTTCACTCTCGATAGTCCTAGTCCTTGTAATCTCCGAAAGTTGTGCCCGATAAGGTTGAGTCTGAATTTAAAACAGTCGAATCATACATCCACACATCGCTGGACCTCTATGCATTTATTACCATCGTCCCATCTTCAACGCTTGATAAACTAATTAAGATAGTTAAATCCGATAACGACTACCGATAGCGTGAAATAGACCATGGGATTATGGTATCACGTTTGCTTAGCGTAAATGTCCCATGTCACGCAGTTCGTTAATAACTTATGAGTTACTGAATTCCATGGGCCAAGTTTACCGTACCGTTCTTTATCAATCCCTAATAAGAACTAGTAGCTCTACATCCGGAGCATTTCCTTCCGAATCGTAGTCCACTCACCGTATATGACCGCGCGGCCAGAGAGTACTAGCCATCAGGAAAATTTACATAAACTTTTTTGAACTTGCACCAGCTACGTTTCATCAAAAATTATTCTCAGCCAAATTCCCAAAAAGGAATTAAGTCAGAAAAAGGATGAAATGTTACAAAAAGTAGCGAAATGACCACTTTTTGAATGTCAATAAACATCAACTTTTTCACTTTTCCAAGTAAAAAAGTAAAAAAGTTTATGTAAATTTACCTGATGCAGCCAGAGACCAGTGCCGTTGATCGAAACTGTTGATCCCAGCTTGCCCCCTTTCTGTTATGACGCAGGAGCCCGTCGAGTTATTATGCGCCCTAATGTTTACCTTGTCGTCCTCAACGCCGAACTAAAATTCCGCCGCTATCTTGATATGCTTAACGCTAGGCCGCCGTCGACGCCCCTCCCAGACGACATTCTCTCTCTGATGCATCGCACCAATGAACTTGTTCATCTGCTTTACTGGTGGTCTACCTACGAGCGACTCGAAAGGGGAGAGGATTCTCGCTGAGAAGCTCGCGCGTAGCCGAAAAAAACCCTGGAAGAGCTTCAAGATCTGGCCCTGCAAAGACCATGGAGAGGAGGTCCAGTGAGGAGTTGGGGATGGAAGCGGAAGAGGATTTACAGATTCCATCTAACTTCTCGGCCCCTTCAAGGCGCCGTCAAAAATTTCATTGGCCAGAGGACATGGATCTGGAGGCCCGGATGACATATGAGAGGGCATGAATGGTGGTCACGGTATGTTGTCCTTTTTCCATCTTTGCAGATCATAGACAATAATGCTATTTATCTAGATGGTGACTATGAGCCGGCCTTGTACTACGACGATGCATTTGCGATTGGTGACGGTTTGTAGCTTTAGATTGCTAATTGAATATGCTGCTTAAAATGTTATTTATCCAGCGATCGACAGTTACTCTAACAGAACAAATGTGGTAGCATGGCAGCAGAGTGTTAGTCCCGAAAACTGAAGGATGATATCTGTAAAACCGGTGCCTCACATCCTATTGTTTTTACATATGCAAATGTATTATTAAAGAACTTTAGTAGAAAGCCTGTTAAACGCATACTCAGTGACGAAGGCCACTGGACCGGTGGTTAACGTACAGAAAATAGACAACACTTGATGTCCTTTGACGTGACCGTTCTAGACTCATTCCCGGATTCTGCAACGCGAAACTGCCGAGTTGCACAACTCGGACGCACCTGGGCCGGTTAGACCGGGCTAGACATTTTCCTGGAGTGCTAGAGATACCCAACCCAAGTCTCAAGATCACGACCACATGCTCGAGCGCTCAGGCGCTCAGGCGGCTCAAGATATTTTTAAATCTAGCCGGGCCCCACGTACCCCCCTGGGGTTACTTTTTTTCTTTCCGGCTTTTTTGGGCCGAGGCACCGAAGTTGGAGGGTCTCATTCATGGCATGGGGCCACGGTTGCTTGCTCTGCTCGCCCCCCAAGCCTACATATAACATAAGACTTCAGCTTGTAGTATATTAAGTATGCACGTAATACTACGAATAAATTATAAGCCAGATGGATATGGCGAGATGAATATTTTCGCTTTAAAAAAAGGACAAATTTATACGGTGTATATGGTCGTCTGATTCGCTGGTAGCTGACTGGGCTGACAGGTTGTTAGTTGATGGATCGTGCAAGACTTATTTAACCTGGCGCCCGTAGTTGATGCAACGTTGCCAACGTTGATGCCCGGATGTCGCGCATAGGTTTGGCAATAGATAGAACACCGCATACCACTTGCACAAGGAACCAAAGGCAGTCAGCGATCGCTATTAGAAACCCGTTGACAACGGCGCTGTGACGTGCATGCCAAAAGCCATGCGCGAGGCCGAGGCCAACGTGATCCGTGAAACAGACATGATGATGACGACGAAATACGACCGCGGTGGTTGGCTCCGCTCACGTCCAGGATTGAAAGGTCACCGACATCGAGCACAGTGCACGATCTACGATTTAGTGAGCGAGGGACCTCGGATCTAGGGGAGAAACTTGGATCGAATGAATTGAGAGCCGACCGCGACCCGGAGCCTGAGCCTGAGTCTCAGGCCTGAACATCTCGTCTTTGGTGAGCGCGTGGCCTCTCTGCCTCTCCACTTCACTCGATCTTATCTCGCATCTCGCGACGAGGCTTAACGCCGCCACGTTTCGCAATATTGTATTTGAATGTCATGATGGATGGCAACGATGGGTCCCTGATGGGCTACCTCTCCCATCACCATATACCCGATACAAGGCCCCCTTTATATCGCTGATTTCTCTCCCTCCTCTTTTGGGTCATATTTCGTTTTCCTTTCACACCCCCACCGGGGCACAGAGCATGTCCTTTCTCGGTTTTCGCCAGGCCAGACGCAAAGCAAAGAAGATCGTCAGTGTACGCTCTCTGCGCCCGCCAACCCCCCCTTCCCCCGGTAGTTTCATCTCTACAAGCGTCGTAGAGATTGGTGACCCGTCTGGAGCATCTGTGGAGGAATTCTTACCCCCCGTAACCCTCCATGTGGACATAGATATCACTCCTGAATCCCTTCGCCCCACCGATCCGTACCCCTCGACCTCTCGCAATGATTCTTTGACGACAAACTCGAGGCAGTCGCGGGACCGGCTGTCCCGTCCCAGGCTTGGTGGGGTTTCACACAAACCGCTGCATGATGGTGCTGGGTTGGCGCAACCAAAAGTGGGTGACCTCTTGAATTTTCGGGGCTCATCCAGTGTTGGCGATGTATAAATATAAACAAACTGAGGACGGCTTCCAGGATAGCTCTTTCTCGGGATCAACTGTTGAGGGTGCGACTCGGGTACGCCTTTGTCGACCCTCGACGCGGTTCCTCCATTAACTAATGACGACTCTCAGACGCCAGTTTCTCGCCGTGTGGCCAAAGCTACACTCGCACCGATAATGATCCCGACTACGTCTCATGCGTCCAGAGTGCACATCGAACGGTCGGCGCGCAAATCTGTGGAACCACGTCCTACTCCCACGAATACTGGAGACTCTCCTTCCGTTGACGACTGCGAGTCCAGCGTGTCAGGCATCACGCTTCCTGGAGGTCTCATTGCCAACGTTTGGACAGTCCACGCAGACCAGCCGCGTGACCACTGTCCGTCACGGCGTATCACCCGTATTGACTCAGCTACTCTACCAGTTGGGGATCGTCCTTTCATGAACTCGCCCACATGGAAACACTTGGGACTCAGTAACGGAGATGGGGAGTTTCTTGTACCTCGCGTGCCTCCTCCACCTGTGACCCTCAATGGTACAGTCGCCAGTGAACTTACGAGTGAGCAGGGCAAGGCCGATGCCGCTTTGGGGGATGAGGAACAGCCGAACAGGGAGAGCAGCTCGCGCGATCAACTGTCGCAAGAAACGCCAGCGTCGCAGAATGTGTTCAGCGCATGCAAACCCTCACAATTTTCGCCCATTACTGAGCTGATGACCCCGGACCCTTCCGACCCGGGGACTCCAGACCTGATGAAGGACTCCTGCACTTCAGCTGACGGTGGATCATCCGACGCGCAACCTAATACATCTTCCACTTCAGACTCTGCGCCATCCGCATGGTCAGGCCTAGCGTCCAGCTCCTCAGCTCCTTCCGGAGAAGAAATCACCATGGTTCTTGATGTCTTCTCTGCGGCCCCATCAGATCCTAAGCTTCCAACCGAAAAATCATCCCCACTTCCATCTCGGGTAAGTATACCCACGTGCGATCACAATCTCGATGATCCCGCAGGCTCTCGCACGCTGCCCGTGGGACCGCGGCGGACGGGTGCGTGATTTCTCATCATTTTGATGAAAGAATGCATGACCTTGCTGACATTTTCGATCTTCCCAGGCGTCACTCCAGAATGCCGTCGTCTGCCGCGCTCACGCTCGAGTTCGCGTCCATCTTTCGCTTCCGTGAACACCTTTCTCCTACACCCTGCCACTTTGATAACCATTGGCGACGAACGACGGGTATCCTTCACCCGCACCGCGAGTGAATCCGTGGCAGACCCACACGTAGCATCCCCAGATGATGCTGACAAATTATCCGTTTTGCCTCAGTTACTCGCAACACGCAGTATGACATCACAGCCCCCTTCCTACCCGGAAAGTGGGAGGCATTCATCTGAACTGAAGAGTTCTGATATCCCAAGTTCATTGGGATCGCCTAGCTCCCTTCCTAGCCCAGATCTTCTTGATAATATTGTCCTGGCGGACGAAAGTTGTCTTCGACGGCGTAAGTACGGTCTATGTGGGCATAAATCACGTGATGAGATCTGAAATCGACATTTCTGTTTGCAGGAGAAAGGCACACCTTCGCGAGCATGTCAATGATACCTGGATCTGGGGCCGGACAAACCTTCCCTGAGACTCCTCATGCCTTCAGCCCCATGTTCTCACCGGGCATAGACCTGTCACAGGGCAATGTCTTGTCGTTACCCGATTCTTCGACGCGGCGAACTACATCCCTACGTGGTCGCAGCAACCGGTTATCGCGAAGGTTCGTCGTTGGAAGGTCGGCCTCGACAAAGGCCTTCGTTGGAATGAAGGCGCACAACAGGTTATCGACGAGTAAGCTGAAGCGGTCGTCTACGGGAATCGTTACCCCTGCAATACTTTCGCCACTCCCCACAGGTAACGCCGCTACTACTACGAAGTTAGATCAAGTTCGGTTTGGCAATGACCGTTCTACCCGTCCTCGCTCGATAGCCAGTGACGACTCTTCTGACCATGCATATTCGCGGAGGCCAGCGTTTCCTAGGCAATCTGAGTCTCAAAAGAAGACTATTATCCCGCTTGCGCCGTTAGCTTACCCTCCTTCACCCCCATCACAGACCCTGTCGACGCAGGAGACAGCTGAATCCCCACCTAGTCCTGTCTCGCCCTCCCTGGTCTCGTTGCCGCCGCCGCCTCCACCCCCCAACTAGGACCCCCACCCCCTCCAGTTTCACATGTCTCCTCTGTCTCTCCCTCCCCCCGCACACCAGCACGTCTGCCTAGAGCTGATGCCCCGTCAATAGACGATTCCCAACCTGGGGTCTCTCTGTCGTATCGCATTCTTACGACCCCTCCGCCAGCTGTCACACCCCCTAACAACCCTCTGGTTGGCCCCCCATTTTTGTCCGGTCATGCCGCCGCCACTCTTCCGCCCAATCCGTGCAATGCTGATCGCCCCCCTCGTCCACTTGGTCCACGCCGCCCTTATCTTAAGGTGTCTTCTAGCCCAGAGTCACGCGACCGGTTGTTTCCGAGCCCACCCATGAAATCAGCTAAAAGCTCTGGCTCCTGCTCCGTGCCTAAATTTCGGACGTCTCCTCCTAGGTTCAAAGGCCTTACTATGGAGGCTGCAAAGTGGACGTTCTCCTGCGAAGAGTTGCAAGCGATTGTGTCTCAGGCAATCAGGCAGTCAGGGCAGGCATCATCCATTCGGCTATTATCACAACAAGCTGCATTCATCGACATCCCTGAAGAACTGGAGCGTCTTAATGGGTTGTTGCACGAGCTTAGGGTTCAGTATCGATTGCAGGTCCGCAAGCGCGATGTCCTTCTGGGGGCTACTTGTGCGTACGCGGAGAGCCCAGAGTTCAGTCCCATTGCCCTCCGCTCGAAGCTACAAGAGCTGCACGAAACTGCGATGAACCTTGATAGGATTGCCGAGGAGTTGTTCCATGCACGCGACCAGGTCGCGCAGCTCTCACGGATGCTTGCTGTTCACTCCGGCAGCGCACTAGCGATGGCACTACGCAAGCTCCACTCGAGCTTCCTCAAGCAGAAAGGGGAGGTGGAAACCCTGAGAGATCATGTCCTTGCCCTCGAGACCGAGCGTGACGAGGCGTGGACCCAGGCCCAGCTGGTGGCCCGGGACCTGGACGACCTCAACGATGCCTTACAGACTCGCGATTCGAGTCCCGCTCTCTCACGCTCTACGAGTCGCCGCTCGAGCCGCGCCATAGCCTCGCGCAAGTCCGTGTTAAGGGCAGGACTTCAATTAAGCCACAGTCAAAGTCAACGGGCATCAACGACGAGTCAGGCCTCGCCGGTCCCACTCTGCGCACCATCCTCGATCTTTGATTCTATCCCCCTGTACCCCCGATTCCCCGCAGACCATCATCTCTGAGCCGCATCACCACGTCTGGCCCGCCGAGCCTGGATTCCGGTAAGCATACCTTTTCTCACACACACTTTTGTCTTTGTCCAGGCTGAGGGGGTTGTCCATTCGTTTCAAGCACACTCACTAGACTCGTTATCCCCGTCCGGGAGACGTGCGCTGGCGCAAGCAGAAGCCGATCTGTATGGTTACCTTGGCATTGATGACCCTAATCTCATACCCCTGCCGACGAGGCGGTCCTCCATCGCGGCATCACCCGCGACGATGTCTCCCGTGCCCCAAGATAACGCACCCAGACCGAGATCTGATATCGTCGATCGTCGGATTACAAGAAGCAGCAGCCTTTCTGATCGGCTGCGGCTCCAATCGTTTTTGGAGAACGAGGTGCGCGCGCGCGGATTGTCTCCCTGTTTTTCCCTGCATGTCTCTGATGAGCCCTCTCTCTATGTAAAAAGCCCGATGCCATGTTAGCTACCCTTAATCATTTGGACTCTTTACCAATTATTATACCCTGATCTTTCCTATCACTCATTCCATCAAATGTATATATATACCCATTTTCGTGCTTGCTGCACCGCACTCGCTCACTCTTTATGTTTAAATCATTATTCACCATCATACATATTTACGCCACACCGCCCACGGACAGACAGGGAGGAGCATTCATCTTATACATTAGTCAGTAGATCTAAATGATTATCAATTCTTGATGACCCAATCCAGTTCAGCTGACACTTGGGTGAGAAAACAGCACGGCACATTAGATGGACAGCAACAACACCAAAGTACAGGCGAGAAAATAAAGATAGCAACGACTGTGAATGAGTAAGGAAAGGGAGAAAGATGGAAAAGGAAGCCCATGGTCCCGTCCATCCCGAGAAGGTTCCCAATTAGTGACGGGCTCGTTTCCGGCGCACTCGAAAGTCTTCAGGGGCACCGGCAGAACTCGCTCGGGAAGCTGGCCGCGCGGGACTGGAGGACACCACCCGTTCTTCATTTGGCATGTCCTCGCCGCCCTGAGTCACGCCGTCTCCCTCCACGACACCCTCCACCTCCTCTTCTTCCGCTTCCTTCTCGTGCCTGGCAACGACTCGTGCGCGCTTGCGCGAAGCTTTGGGCGTGATCTCCCCTTCTGGGCTAGATCGAGTGGATCGGGGTCCTTCGGATCCTGATGATCGTGTGCGCGGTCGCTTACTTCGAGATACGCTGCGGGACTGGCTCTGGCTCTGGCTCCTCTGGCGCGGTGGTGCTGGTGCTGCTGGTGCTGGCGACGCAGAGCGCTTCTTATCGGGCGACGTTGCCTCGGCATCCGACCTGCCTTCTCCTCCGTCCTCGCTGACAGACATCGCATCTAGCTCCGCGCTTTTACTCCTTGTACGGTACGCAGTGCGAGGTTGTGGGGGTTGGGGTGGTGCCGGGTCCTGGGGTGCCGCTTCCTCGCCTGACTGTTCACCCGATTCTTCATCACTTGTGGTGAATTCCCTTGGCTTGCCGGCGGCCCTGCCACGAGATTTGGATGCGGTACCTGGAGTGGCGTTAATATGCATAAGATTGCACTGTTTTGTAGCGAACCTTTGGTTTTGGACAGGATGTTGGTGAGGCGCTTTTCATATGACCGTTGAGGCTCCCAGGCTGGGGACGTCGCAGATACCTTAACCTTAGCTTGAGCGAGAACTTGGTCAAGATAAGCTTTGCTAGATAGAGAAGATTGATCAGGGACGTCTCGGATGCTGTGAAGAGACGTACATTGCCAAGGCGTCTCGGTTATCTAAAGGTGTCAAGAGGGGTTGTAAAACCTTGAAAAAGAGGATAGCGGTGTCCTTCTTTGGGTTCTTGTTGCTTTCATAAGCTCCAAGTCGCTTCACTATCCAACCCAACAATTGAGTATGAATGGCAACGGTATGTTGGCCCTCAAGTTTGCGAACAACCGCCAGCTGCGCGCCACGCATCATAAGACAGGGCACGAGCGACTTGGCGAGCGAAACGGAGTGTGTCTCATCAGTTGCGAGACCCTCAAGGAGTAAGGTGAAAGACTTCAGAGGGTCGGTGAACGAGGACCACGATACGGAAGGTTGATACTGCTCACGTCTTTGACTGCTCTTGTAATGACGTCGACGACAATCCCGCCATGGCCTTTATACATACCTTCTTCTCGGAGTACATCAACGACGATCTTTGAACAATGGTCGAACGCCACCCCTAATCGACCATGGTGGGCAAGGAGAACGGCACCATGGCTTGAGTGAATAGCCCCGGCGCGGATCGCCCGCAGAAACGTAGAGACAACGCCCATAAAGACATACTCTTGTTCGAGCTGGGCGCGTGTCGTTTGTTTGACTAAAAAGTAACGTCAATCAGATGTTCAAACACGGGAGCTGGCATTCGACCTACCGGACGGTGCCGCGACTCCCGTCTCCTTTGTACCGTTCGTTTTTTTCCTACCCCTCCTATTGCCCTTCTTGGAGGCTGCGTCATCATCGCCAGAGGCGTCACCAGATTCGTCAGTGGCTTCATTATGCACGACTACTTCCTCTATAAAACGTTCGATTTCGGCCTGCACAAAGGCGGCGCAACGAAGCTGGACCTCCTCGTCAAGCGTTAACAGCAATAGCGTTCTCGCGGAATCCTCGGCTTCAGAATCTTGTGGTGGGCAGAAGAGAATGTGAAGATTTAAGAGGTTCTGGAAGGCCTGCACAATGAAATGGGTCAGGTAACCCCTTCTGAGGAAGCGAAGGAGGTACTTGCCGCCCTCCGGACACCGTCAGTTGTGTTTGACTGGGAGCCCACAGCGTATTCGACCACTCTCTTTAGGAGAGCTTCCCGCTGCTCACGGAAAGACTGCTTGATGGGCCCATCATCCGGAGACGGCTGGACCTCGGCCGATAGTCGCTTAGCCTTCCAAATGACGTGCAACGTTAGTAGATTAAGCGCCTGATCGATCATCTGGTGTAGATGTCAGCCAGAATACTTGAAGGGCATTCTTAAACGCACTGTTTCTTCCTCTTTGTATCCTAGCCTGCCACGGTCTAGAAGGGCAGAAACGATATCCCATGCACAGCTTTGCTTGCCACCTTCATCCTCTTCCATCCATGATGACATGTCCCGCACACCGGCCAGCGTAGACAGACGCGCGCAGATAGTCCCCAGCAGAAGCACTTCATCCTCCGTAAACGATGCAATCTCGAGCTCGTCGCGACCCGCAACGGCATCGCGTAAAGATGTCGCAAGCTTATCTTCCAGCTCGAGGGTCTTCGTACTGTTCGTGTTGGACAGGCTTGTCGCGTCCATAAGGTGACGAATCGCCGCCACGGCATGCGAGAGGACGACTGGCGAGGAATGGGAAGTGAACTGCTTGGTGATGTCATCCCACAGACTAGCGTAGGCCTGAAGACGTGTCAGCTTTGTGAGTGGGATACCTAAACCATGACCGACCGCAGTCATCCTCATCTCCAGATAGAGGTCAAGGTTCATAAGCAGAGGTATTGAGAGAACCACAGCGATGCGCGCCTCGTCCGTTTGGTGTTTGGCAAACAACCGAGGAAGGCTTTTAATCAATGCACGCGTGATGTCCGACACAACGGTGTCCTCCTCACCCTGACCACATATGAACCGGCATTCTGGCGCGTAGCGCAAAAAAACGCGTACCTTTTTTGCGGCAGCGGCGCTCGCCTTTGCTTTACCTAGAGAGGCTACGAAGACTTCCAGGAGGACGGCTTCCTCAACCTCCTCGAGACGCCAGGCCTCACCCGCTGCAGAGTCAGTGCTCCCTTTGTTGCCTTTCGACCTCCTCCCTCGAGACTCCTGGATAGCATCAGATTCGGCTGAATGGTCCAACAGTAAAACATCCAGTAATGCCTCCCAGTCGTTAACGGACTCGACATCGTCCCAAAGAGCTTCGACGGCGAGTGCAATCCTACCTCGTTGGTCTGTCCCGACAAGCGCGGCAACTTCACGCACCCGTCTTAGTATGGGGCTAGGAGTAGTCCCGCTGAGAGACTCTTCTTCGTCCTCGGCAACGATGGCTTTCTTGCCTAGCGGTTTCGCAAGACGCACCAACAACCTGCCCAGGGCTTTGATACCCCCACGTGTTCGCTCTAGCTTGCCGACCTTCCCACCAGCGAGTTGCTCCTCAACGATCTCGGCCCAAACGCCCCTGACAAACTCACTGACAGCCTTGCGCACCTTGGCGTCCTCATCGAAGATGAGCATGCACAGCTCCTCGCGCTGATCGTCCTCGAGTAGTTGGTGCCCGTCGATAGCTCCGAGGACGCCAATGACCGCGACGCGCACGGCGAGTTCCGTGTCACGAGTCGCCATCTCCACGAGTCGCGGCTTGAAGCGCTCCGTGAAAGTCTGTAGGGACCCAATATAGTCCGAGTTCTCGTAAACGCCTGAGAGTGATTTGACAGCCTCGAGACGGACTTGAGTATTAGCGTCTGAGAGGACCCAGCCTACGTAGCGGAGGTATGTGCCATCAAGGAAATGTCCAGGATATTTCTTGAACCATAAACCAATGGAGTGCACGCATTCAGCACGGATAGACGGATCCAAATCACGATATCGATTCACAAAAACGCTAAGTGATCACTTGTAGGTGCGACGCACAGTGAGCATTAGCAAGCACGCACCTGTCCACGAGTTCCTTCAGGAACTCAGTCAAGCTGGCTTTCCGCTGGCGCACCTCGGCCGCTTTGGCTTCCAGCTCTTTCTCTCGGCCAGTGACTGCTTTGGTTTTGTTTCCCGCTTTACGCTTCCTCTCTCCAGCCTTTTGCCTATCCAAGACATCGGCTTCCTTGTCTACGGCAGCGGCAACATCGCATAGTGCTGTCAGTATCTCTAAAGCAACGACAGTAGCAGTGTGTCGAAAGCTCCTGAGCTGTGAGGATGACATGCAGGTGATCCAGGTCTGGATTGTTGCTATCAAGTCTGTTGTGTATAGGACACCAAGTTCGGCGGCTGAAATGATGAGACGTTCGAGAAATTCGGAGAGGGACTTGCGAAATTTCTTGAATAGGGGTAGCCTTGACGTAAGTGGATACAAGGGCGAGTCATCCTGAGGAACGAAAGGAGATGTTGAGAGGAAATGGTGCGTGAGTTGCCCAGCGCACCTGTTTTAATGCTTCCGTGAAGTTATCTAGCGTATCGACTACACCATCATAGTCGACTGCCTCGTCCTCGTTAACAGTATCATTACAGCCGCAAGCGCGAAGGATACAGTTGACGAGTTCTGCTTGAGCCGCCCCAGGGGTTTCCTTAAGGGAATCAAGAAAGTCCTCGACGGTCGACTGAAGGGCAGCTGATGGGTTCATGATAGCATCTTTAACAAGAAGGTGGGTAAGAAAGGTGGAACGGGAAGAGTGAACACGCACTGAAGAGCGCGTTGTCGGTGTTGATTTTGAAGTCTTGGGGGATTTTGTTCGCGTTTGACGCGTCACCATTAGCTTGAGACTTCTTTGACTTGCGAGCGGAGGTCTCCCTGGGGTCACCAGCCTTGATGACACGCGTGCGTTTGGGAGCTTTCGGCCTGCCCCTCTTCTTGGGTGGCCCGGTAAGTTTACCCCGAGGTTTTTGTGCGCCATAATCCCCTTGTTCATTTTCGTCTGGAGACGGGAGATCGTCCGCGTCGGAGATGTGTTCTTCTATGTGTTCATCTTCGCCATCATTGCTATCAGCCCTGTAGCGCTTTCTCGTGTGAGAAGAACCTGGAACGAGGGGGAATTGTACATAAGTCGGAAGGATGTACTGGAAAGAGTGTGGAGACGGACCAGACGTGAAGTGAGTGACCTGTTTTCTCTCACGTTGTGAGCGTCGAGGGGCGTGCGTAGATTCTGAATCGGACATGAATAAGGACTGCACTGCACTGCCTTGCCTTTGCCTTGAGCTGGACCTCGAAGGCCCGCGTCACTTGTCGAGCGCGGGCGTGTCGGCGTCACGTCAGCTCGATCCGTCACACTCCTCGTGACCAATTACGTAATGTTGCGCCTAGGCTGGGCCTTTACCCCGCTTATCGCTATCACAATCACACATGATCAGGCTCGCGCGACTACCGCCTTGCTTGCCCTTGCGCACCCCGTCCCCCTGGACCTGTGCTTGCACCTGATCGCCAGTCAGTATTCCATACTTGACAATTAGTATGCGCCTCCTTCACGCCTGGCATCTTTAGGTACATCCCGGGCCTCGACTAGCCTAGCTAGCAACTCACTACTACTACTACAAGTTGATATTTCGGAAGTGGGGAAAAAATATTCATTTTCCTCCTTCTCCACGAGAATCTAGCATGAGTATCGAACCTGTTGAGCCCCAGTCACCCAGTCCGGAAATCCAGGTATCCAACTCATAACCAGGCTTCCAACTGCCCCGAGCTCACCCTTTTCTAGGTCACTGAGCCGAGAAAGTTATCACGAGAAAAGAGCGTGATCGTGGATAACCAGCCTAGGGTTTGTTTCATACCTCCCTCCATGGACCGACTGGTAACCTGCTGCAAAGCCTTCTAGACCCATGATGTCGACCAACATAGGGAGTCAAAGCGGAGGCGATAGGAATGCGCTTAGGGTACCCATCATGGGTGACGGTTTGCGTCCGTGGAGCTACGGCCTATTTGACTGCTTTTCCGACCTCCCAACATGTATGTGCGGCCTTTGGTCAACTGTCTATTGCTACCTGCAGTATCCCGACTCATTGGCAACCTTAGGCGTCCTTTCAGCGTTCTGTTGTTGTTGTGTCTACGCGCGGAACAAGCAGCGGTTCACCTACCTTGAGACACATGGCGTACCCCTTCGCGACCGAGGCGGTGTGTATAGCCACGACTGTATTGCGCATGTCATTCTCCAATGTGTCTGTTCGGGATGCGCACTGCAGGTTCGTTTATCATTCTCATCTCCCTGGACGCTGGTTCATAATTGTGAGTCTTCCATAGGCTATCTCCCGCTCTGATGCGCGCAGGCGGTATGGAATTCGTGGTGATGCATTCAATGACGTCCTTTCAAGCGGATGCTGCGCACCATGTCAGCTCGTTCAAGAACACCGAGAGATCCAACTGGAAGAGTCGAGCTTCTACGACTTGTAGTATCTATTTGTGTTTGATCATCTCTTAAGCTCTTGTGTAATAACCCGTGATAACTGACTAAAGGAATATCATATACGTTCATTATTTATCGTCACCTCCGTTCGTTCGCGCCAATAACGTCTCCAATTGAATATGCTTGTCAATGAGTTAGCCTAATGTCGTCGGTGCATATATGAGCCGCTGGTAAATGTGGTTGCACTGATCATCGCCATTGCCTTTCAAGTTAACGCATCGTTTCCACCCCCATAGGCCTGGCGCCTGACAGGCTGGCATCGTGAGGTCACCGCTGACTGTTCAACGACGTTCAACGTTCGACTTTCAGCTCTGTCCCAGCTGCAACGATGTCCATACCATGTAGTTTGAATTCTGAACATGTCATGATCTGTGTTTATTTCTGTGACGATATCCCGTAATTGTTTTGTCGATTCGATCTAGGTTCCTCCAAATCCGCGCGCTACCGTACACGGTTTTTCATGCACGAGGGCAGAGGCTGGCAACAACGCATACACGCATACGTCACGTTGGCGGGATGTCGCCTTCCTTCGAATTGGGACTCTTCTCACTTCAACAGTTTACTCAGTCTTCTGCCTGACCACGCCAACCCGCCTACCGCACCTGAATAGTGGAATGATGACGACATTCTATATCATCAACCCGTCGAACATCCAGCCTCAATCATCTCCATAACCTCAGAATTCTCCATTATCATCTCAGGCTGGTCAACGTCTACTCGAACTACACGCATCGAAGACATCGGTTCCTCATATGATCATGTTCATGTAGAAGGACTTCTAACACCAAGCATGATCTCCTGTGATTCCCCTTTGTTGGGAGAGGGTTTTTCAGCCCCAAAAACGGCGTTTGGGCATTATGATTCTCCATAGCTGATTACTTGCTTTAGGCGTGACAAATTCCTAGTGATCACTGCATCATTGGCAGAGCAAATAAGTATAGATTCGCCATTCAGTAAGACTAAATAAGAAGGCGTGTGGCGGTATGATTAAAAAAAAGGACTCGCCGTACAGGGGTAACGTAACGTTCGTCGAGGAATATGCAATGGCAGCTGTATGTGTATGCGGGTTTCTCTGATACGTATTTGACGATTTGATACCCGTAGCTTTTCTCTGCCTTCTCCACCCAAACCTGATGTTACGTGTTCACGTCGGCGCAGATCACCTTGCGTTCTGGCCCTATTTTCTCGAGCAAAAAGTAAAAAATAGTTTGTGAAAATAGCTTAGACATTCCGTCGCGATGTCACCCAGCCGTGGACTTGATTCGAAGGGCTGCCCGATCTTCGTGAGCTGTCCTCTTGTCCGTCGGTTCTGGAAACAAAACTAAGGAAAGAAATGCAACGCTCACTCTTCCTTCAACTCACATCTGACATGTTTCATGTTCCTCCAGCTCTCACCTTCTACCTCCTTGGGACTTCCAAATCAATGCCATCAGTTCTAGATCACCCAATACTGACCGGATGATGCCTGGGGTATCGACTGGGAAAGTACCTGTGGTGAAATGTTAAGGCGTGCGCCTGGGAAGAAGTATTGTCATTCCAGAAGTAAGTTTCCGGGGCATTCAGTCACCCTCAATTCGCGATTAATGTTCTGCGTTCTCGTAGGGTGGCTTTAGGGTTCCTGTATTGGATGACACGTTGCTCACTTTTTTTGATGCACCTTCCATGTTGTGGGCCCTGTCACTGAGTTCATGTCCCTGGAAGGGGTAGCGCCGCACACACAACATCGACATGGCGATGACCGCGCATAACACAACCCAGCACGATGTAAACGAGCCTTTGAGCGTCACCACACCTAGCTGTGAAGGATAGTGGGTTCCGACCCCCTGTGTGTCGGTTGTAAAAGTATCAAAAACAAACACAAGCGCCTCGGGACTGAGCAATCGATAACTACGCGACCCTACGCGACGTAGTGCCTATCGAAGCGAAGTTCTGATCGGAGGTGCGCATCGCCTCGTTCCCCTCCCCTGCTGCGCGATAACTTGCCATAAGTACACTTATCGCGCAGCTGTGCTATACCCACGGTCGGGACGGCAGGTACCAGCTAACGTGCGCCGCAGAACTGTAAACATGTAAACAGGTGAAATCATCATTCAAGAGAGCGCCCGGGGGTTACACTGGTGGTAAAGAGAGGCAGAGAAAAACACTACAAACCCTTGTTGGTGCCTAATTGGGCGGCAACCTTCAATACCGTGGTGCGCCACGGTTCCTGGTTGATTAGTGTGAGTCTAGTGTGCAATACATCATCGAATCCGATACCTTACTTGGGCGTACCGTAATAGCTTAACGTCCCCGCGACAACTTCCCCCATGGCGTGGGAAGACCCTGGTTGTGAATACCGTGCTTCTAGTTCATTGCTACAGTATTGCTGCCACTTTCCGAAGTTGTCTCCATGTGATCCTGCTTTAGCCTTTTTCCGGGTCCGGCTCAATTCCCCGCCGTGGCGGAGTGTTGCTCGCACTCCCGTAGCTTTTCCTCGGCTGGCAGATTTAAAAAACGATATTTACAAATTTTGATGGCTAGAATTTCGTAACAGGCGGCCGAACTCGACTGTGGGGTAGAGTTTAACTCTTCGAAAAACTCTAGGTTACAGTTCCATCTGAAAAAGTACAAAAAATCCAGGGTGCATACTGGTGGTTGGCGCGCGTTTAAAGCGTCATCCGATCCTGATAGTAATCAATCAATCAATCGTCTATATTTGTTTTGCGCCCTTCGTGTAGTCCCGATGACTCGCATCAATGATATTCTTCGTGGGTTTTGCAGTGGCACAATCGGATCAATCTCTGGTCAACGTAACAAGGCGCGAAAGAAACTTAGCTGGGGGGCTTGTTCGCTGCACCGTCGGCCGTTTGTCCAATCTAGGTACCGTTACCATCCCACCCTTTGACCTTCATTCACACTGAGTTCGCTTAGCACTACCCAGGAGCGACATCTACTCATTTGCTTAGCTTCGGCCGCAATCTTGTTCGTTCTCGTTCCGGAGAAAATAAAGGGCTCCGCCGTCCTCTATTTTGTGAATATTGTACTGTACTGTACACGATACCGATGGGCCGATGAAACCACGGAAGCACACGCCGCTAAGGTTGCGCCGACTTGGCAGGTCTCCTCACTCACAGAACGGGGGTCTTATCACAGCATCAAGGCATCCCTCAACGGTTTGGCGTGGCAGTTGTCGTCGTTAAATGGGGCTAAGGCGAAGAGCGTTTGTCACGCTCCGTCAATTGCTGCGTTGCGGCAGACCTGAAATCGGAGCCCGAGCGGGTAATGCATGTTTGCTTTGCGTCCTCCGGGTCCGCGACAGCAGGCTTCTTTTACTCACCGCCTGTCACATTCTGACAGCGTCCCGGATCGTGGGTAGATCTTCGGTGCAGAATTTCCAATCGGCGCCTCAGGCCTCAGGGTTCCTCCGTTGCGTTAACATCTGTGAGGACTAGACGTTGCCTTACGCCACCGAGCCAAACTTTAACTCGTTCATCGTTCATCCGTGTGGGCGCCTCATGGCAACTGAACACTTTCACAACTGGCACGCAGCTGAGGCAAGTGGTAGAATCTTCTACGGAACTTTTCTGCTGGCATCTTCTCGAGACACCCCTCGGTGGCTTTAGCCATCATATCAGCGCTCGACACTGACGGTCGTTTTGAGAACTTGTTCCACAGCAGGCAGCGGGATTTAGGATGTCGGAAGCACATCTTTCACGCTGTTCTATCAGCTTCGTTACCGTTATGGGGTCCTGTGACTGAACCAAATCATAGATAGAAACTCGTGTTCTGTCAAAGTGGAAAGCACGTCTCATGCGTGCACACAGAACACCTCCTATCTCAATACATGCTCAGACCTCGTGGTATTCATTAACTGAACATCGTATGCCTGGCACAGCTCATCCCCGTATCATATCTTTGCCTTTACACTGCTCTCAGTGCTGCTTCCCCCCGCTCCCCACTGCCTCTCCCCTAATCCCACTCTAGATGTCAGATACTCCGCCCCCGTAAGCGTTTTGATTCAAGTTTAGTCTTCACGTGTCTCAAAAGCCACTGAGGAAGATATGTACCCGGCAAATCATCATTCATGCGCTTCTTCAATTGGACACTGCCTGCCTTGGGTGTCCAAGTTGCGCAGCTGGGACCCGATGCTGCCTATGTTCGGCTCATCCGTGGCGCCGTATATGACATACGGATATGTGAAGAGATCTTCGACGGCTGGGCGAATCAGCTAGACAAGTATGCAGCTACTCACTTACTCACTTTCCAGCCTCGTGATCATCTAAAATGACGGGTTGCAGAATCGGCGCCTCCAAGAAGCCAGACGAACGAGAGCGGGTACTCCGACAACATCTTGGCTCCCTGCGAGAAGAGGTTAGGTGGTGTTCGAGGGCGACCAACGCGATCCTCCGCTGCCACGCCCAGTTCGCATATTTGATGGCTCGGCGGATTGACGACGCGTCCAAATCGTGGCACAAGGGGTTGAAATCCGGCTCAGATACGACGGGGCTCGCCAATGACATCAACACAGCCTCCCATTCGCTTTCGCACCATGTGACGCTAATGCAGCGTCACCTTGGCGCGTTCGTTGCCGCGCTGGAGGAGATGGAGGTGAGAAAGAAGAAATCGATGGCGCGGCGGATCTTCGGCTGGTTGAAACATCTGTTCAACGCGCTCGCCAGCATCTTTGCACTCGGATCGTTCATCTCTCCCTTCCTGCACTCTGTCGCGCCAGGTGTGGGTATGATTGCGCCTGCCGCCTCCGCTCTCTGGAAAGCGGCCGCCGCGTTTTGCGGAGAGGCTTCAGGTGCGTTTCTTTTAAAATGCACAATTCCCCGTGAGGAGGGAAGTGATCGACTCGCGAGGCAGAAAAGGCCGAGAGGAAAGAGCCTGAGAGCATCGACTCCGTGTTCTATTCCTTAAGGAGACCGTTCCCAAGGAGGCACAGTCCGCGCAGAAGAGACTAGCGCGGTTTGATGAAGCCCTCCTTGTGATGGGACTAGAAGCCCGTATGAAGAAAGGTCGACGAGTGGCGCTACGCGGTCCAGACTTGGGTGCCGTCGCTCAAGAATGGAGTGATGTAGCCAAGCAGTACCAATCGATGCTGCCTGACGACGATGAGGGTCTGGATGGTTGACCAGAAGCAATCGTGCGTTTTACGGTTCTACAATTATTTGCTCAAAGACTTCGTTCATGATCCTGTCCCCAGACGCTCCTAAGCTCCGACACCTGCAGAGCCCACCTTGCTTTCAATCACATCTTTGACCAACTCCTCGCTTGGTTCGTCTACGTCAATGACCCGCCTCTCCTTTTCCAACAACCCCCGAAATTCTTGTGGCAGCACGTCCCGGTCAAAGTCAAAGCCTTGCGACGTCGAGAGTGCCTTGGTAACGGCCTCGGAGAATTTGGCGGGATGAGCGGTAGAAAGCACAACCTGAACAACTGATCGCGAGCTGATGAAGCAGAACCTCAGTAAATCAAACAACCCCCACTTTCTTGATAAACCTCACTTTCTGGTAGACACTATGCGCGCGACAGAGAGGGCCACTGACGTATGTGGATCCGCGATGTATGAAGGGTTTCCAATGAAATACTGTTTTATCGTTTGGAGCGTCTGAAGGAGCGAGGTCATTGTTAAGCCTTGCCACCTGATCTCACACACACGACATACTTGGTCATCTGATACACGCTCAGCTAAGAAGTCTCGCCTCGCCAATTCGAGCGTTTCGACAGGGACCTCAATGCGCCCGTTGCTCTTCACGCTTTTCATCCAACCGTCGACCGTGAGTCCGGCAGAGGCTCGCCTCGCGCTGTCGGGAGCTGCACCGGATGACTCGTACGCGAGGTACCAGAGGAGGCGCTCGAAGTTGCTGGACACGAGGATGTCCATTGCCGGGCTCAGCGTCGCCCGCACATCGCCATCCGCTACTGGCTTCTCGTCCGCAGCCGTCGAGTCTATCTTTTCGTAACGCCCACTACGCCAGAACCGTGCAAGGATGTCGTTGGAGTTTGTCGCGACGACGAGCTTGCCCATGGGGAGGCCCATGCGCTTCGCATAGTAGCCGGCGAGGACATCGCCGAAATTCCCCGTTGGGACTACGAATTGGAGCTCGGAGCCTTCCGGGTGCGGGATCTGCCCGCGGACGTGGAAGTAGGCAAGGAAGTAGTAAACAGTCTGGGCGAGGATGCGTGCCCAGTTGATGGAGTTGACGGCGCCGAGATGGTACTTCTCGTTGAAGGGCCGATCACCAAAGAGCGCTTTCACGATGTCCTAACAGACACATAAACACACCCACCCTCAGTGGTCGATCTCCGTCGTCGATCGCGCGCAGAACATACCTGGCAGGCGTCAAACGTACCCTTCACGGCAATGTTGTGCACGTTGGAGTCCGTGACGGTCGTCATCTGCGCCTCTTGCACGGGTGAAACGCGACCCTTGGGGTGCAAGATGAATATGGACACATTTTTTTTCCCCCTTAGGCCATAGATAGCGGCGCTGCGTGAACCACAAGGGGTTAGAATATACACATATCTTTTCACGACTTTTTGCGCAATGCGCACCTTCCCGTGTCGCCGCTGGTGGCGCCTACCACCGTCAGCGTTTCCGGCCGCTCTCCGGGCAATTTGCGCGCGTTTCTCCTAGCGAGGAAAAACTCAAAGAGATTCCCGAGGAGCTGCAGCGCCACGTCCTTGAAAGCAAAAGTGGGGCCGTGGAAGAGCTCCAGGACGAACTCGTGGTCGCTGAGTTTCGTCAGGGGCGTGACATCGGGATGCCGGAACGTGCTATAAGATCGGCTCACGAGCGCGCGCAGCTCGTCGCGAGAGAGCTCGTCCGGAGAGATGTAGAGCGAGAGCACGGCCACGGAGAGATCGACGAAGGAGTAGGACTTCCATTCGTCTCGCCAGTTGTGGGGTAGGGCCGGTATGCGCTCTGGGATGTACAAACCTCCGTTGGGTGCGAGGCCAGTCAAGACGGCCTAAGAGCGGGCCGCAAGGAGATCATCAGAACGTGCGAGGCGATTCGAAAAAAATTGACCTCTTCAAAGGTGAGCAGCTCAGCCCCGCCTCGAGTAGAAAAATACTTCATCAGGGTGAATGAAGGACTAGTACGGGCGTACTTGTGTCTCAGAGGCGCAGACCCAACTCAAAACTGCAGCGAGCGTTGAATTTACAAACTCAGCGATGAGAAGCTTACATAACATATGCGGGCCCGTCGCCGGTGTAAGCTTATCCTTCCACTCGCTTCATTTTCCTCCTGTCCATCTGCGGAGAGACTGTGCTAGTTGAAGGAGGGCTTCTCCCAGTTCTGTATGAGGGCCTGTTTCGGGCACTTGCTCGTCAAGCTTGTTGCTCCGAGACAGAGACAACACTCGTACGGAACGGGGAGAGTTCTTCCTTTCACTCCAGCATAATTTCTTCTGGAAACCTCAAACAGCTATGGAGCTCCCTTGCCACGGCCACAGCGGATGGCCATGCGGAGCCCCTGATTCGATCACAATTTTTTTTTCTCGCAACCGATTTCGGAATCACAAGATTTTCCTAGCCTACGCACGCGATGCTGCGATGCAACGATGCAACTAGGGTACATCAATAAGTGGACTTCTAAGCGGGCACTCGCACATTATACGACCAGCACACGGTACATCTCAAACCTGTTTGCGCTGCAAATTCTTCGGTAGCTCTTTCACCCAAGGAAGGAAGTCGCGACCTTGAATATATGGTCGGAGTGCTTCCGGGACTCGTAAGCCCTACACAAGCGATGTCAGGAGCGGCCCCCTTGCTCAAAAGTATTCGGACGTACTTCGGGGGTTTGGTAATTCTCCACTAGACAACAAAGAGCACGCTCGGTAGCACAGAGTGTGCCATTGAGCATGTGGACGTAAACTTTTCTGCTTTGGTCTTTGGTCTTCAGCCCACAGCGGACCTCCAGTCTTCGACTCTCTGTGGACGTGCATTAGCGCAGGCACTGAAGGCAGGCACCACCGGTGACGCACGGTAGTCTGTGCAATTCGAGCACGAGACGAGTTCCTTATATGCCGCCTGGAAGGGAAACCACGCCTCGAGGTCGTATTTCTGTGACGCCGCGAGGTTCAGTGCGCCCGACACGATTGCCACTACACGGTATGGAATTCCGAGGCTCTGATAGAACTCCTCCGAGGTGGCAATCATCGAATCGAACGTCTCCCATGACTTCTCTGGTTCGGTTAGGCAGAACTGTTCAACCTTCTCGAACTGATGTACGCGGAAGATGCCCCACATATCGCGACCAGCGAGCCCGCCTCCTTGCGGAAACATGTCGAGTAGCCTGCGTACTTGATGGGAAGTTGTTTCTCTGGGTTCTCAAACCACTCATCGGAGTGGAATGACGAGATCGGCTGCTCGGAAGTGGCAATGAGATACTTCTCATCGTCGCTCCCAATGACCTGTATGTAGGAATGTTACGGAGATGCAATGGGGTGCTCAGGGTACGATGCACCTTGTAGAGCTCTTCGTCGAACTGATCCAGTTGTGCGGTCTTTGCCATCACATCCTTATTCATCATGAACGGTGGTTGGATTTTTCTGTATCCCCGTTTGCGCAAAAAGTCGAGCCCATACGAGATGAGTGCCTGATTGAGGTCGATACCATCGTTCGTGAGGAAGTAGCCACGATGACCAGAGATCTTGGCCCCTGTAAAACCTATTAGGAGAGATGTCAAGGGATAACAGGGGATGCGTAAGCGCACCCCGCTCGAGGTCCATTGCATCTAGTCTAAGCAGAACCTCGTGGTGTGCCAGGATATCCGTCTTCTTCTCCACTTGGCCGTTAGGCCCGTCGGGATGCCATGTCCTGAGTGTGACATTGTCATCCTGTATTTGCAAGTTGACAACCAGCCAGAGACGTGCGAGAATGATTAGCATACCTCTGTGTGGCTCACAGGGACGCCCTTGTTCACGATATTGCCAATCGTGCCTGCTTTCTGGCGCATAGCAAGTTCCGCTTCGCGCACCTCTTTCCGCTTTGCATCTACCTGTGTATCAATGACCTTCTTCTCCGCAAGGAGATCATCCGCATTTTCTTTTGCCTGTCAAAAGTCGGTCAAACCTTCGGCGCAATTGTAGATGCACGACAAGCATGCCTTCTTTTTAAGTCCGATCTGTTTTTGCAGCGCATTGGACTGTTTACTCAGGCCGTTGGCCTCAAAGTCAACTGCACGGGGGCTCATTGTGAATGTGCATGATTTTGAGGCTTATACAACGTACTCTTTACCCAGTCCTGATACATCTGGATGACCTCGTCTACGACCTCGACGGAGTGACCGCGCTTGCGCTGCGAGTCGCGGATCTCCTCCGAGTTTCCCCCTTTTGCGTCAATGAAGCTAGTCACGTCTAAAGTCATTTCCTGGTGTCTGATGGATCGTTGAAGATGTGAGAGAGGAGTAGTCAAGTGACGCAGTCTGAGTGGTCGATGATGGATAGAAAAACATGGTTACATAATTATCTAAATGAGATCGCCTCGAAGCTCGGTGGATTTGAGTGGTCTTTAGACGGTACTAAAGCCATCGAATCGCGTGTCTCTGTTCTCTCCACGCGCTACGCGGGTCCACAACTGTATTCAATAATGGCTTCGAAGTGGACAAAGACCACAGAGCAGCTGGCTCGAGTCAGTCGGAGTGTGAATCGCGTGGACGCTCAAAATGAAATTAAATCGCGCCTTATTGAACTGACTCAAAACTCAACACAGCCGCTCTCGTTGACATTGACACCTACTCTTGCTATCCTGTCCTCGTCCATTCTCTTGATATCACTATGTTCAAGATTCTTCGCCGGATCTCCTCCTCCATATATCCCCGTCCAGATCGTCCTTGGAGCGATGATGGTAAGTCTTGCTCTTTCTTTCTAATTCATCACCGGATCTCACCCAAGAACTGGTAGCCACTTCCACTGCACCCACGATAGGTCGCAAGCGGAAAATGAATGATGAGGATGAGGATACGCAAGGATCGGGGTCCTCGCGGAAGCGACGTGGCGAGCTCGAGCGCCAGGACACGTCCGAGCTCGGCGAGCTGAGGGTCGGGGTCAAGGGCAACAAGGGCAGCGAGACGGATCCCGGTGTGAAAGAGGTCACGCAAGGGGTCAAAGAGGTCGAGCTAGAGGATAAAAAGGAGGGAGGCCGAACGGATGATGCAGATGGCACAGCTCAGGAAGCATCCAAGACAGTAGATGGCGAATCCAACGATGCAGCTCCCCTTGACCCGGCCGACGCACCACAGAATGACGATGGTCCATCTCAAGCTGTCACTGTGACTGATGAAAAGAAGGTCCCGGCTGGTCAATCAGAGGCAACAGATGAGGCACCGTCAAACGACCCGTCTGAGGTAGAGGCACCGACATCAACTGACGTCAGGGAGTCTCTTGCCTCGGGCGAGAGGGAGAAAGAGCCATTGGATGCTACGCCAGAAGTGAAGCTATTGAAGAGCGATGAAGGTGTTGATGACCCACAAGAGTCTGTTGAACCTGGTCCCGAGTCTTGAGCGATCTTGGGTGGTGTTGGTTAATACCCTGCGCATATTGCAACGTGATTCTAGCTGTATCTTCTTCCCAACAATGTACACTTCCTCTAATCTAATATTTCTATACCCTTCACCCACCTCATACTATGTATCCATAATGCCATGGCAGTCTCAGGTTGTCGGCTCACGCTGACCTACTTAATCTGGGGGTGAAGCGAATACAGTACTCGCACCGATCAATTTGATTCTTGCGCTTGTGCTCTCCCTCAAATTATATCATTTAAAACAGCCGTGCCCTGAAATGAGGTAAACGAACGGCCCCTTCCTATGGGTGTGCTATGGGTGCGCTCACTGATCGGTGCCAGTGCGTGTTGAACGTTGAGCGCTGAGCCCGCACACTCCGCAGACCGACGGACCAAACGCCCGCTCTTCCTCCCGTCCTGCGACTCACGGTGCGCCACTCTCTTCTCTCGAGGCTTGGCATCTCCAAGAAAAGTACTGCGGTCGCGATGAGCACATACGGTGGCCACTTCCCTATCCCCCGCATTTGCCTTCCGGTGAACCGGGGTGACCTCACATCAATGCCTCGTGGCGTCCACTTGCACGTCAAGGCGTGTAATGGTGCAGCACTCACAGCAGTATATAATGACGCCTTCATGCGCACAGCACAGCATACCCCAATTCTCCTTTACTAGGTCTGCGCACTCTCCTGTGGTTAGCTGCCCATGGCCCATTTTTTCCCCGCCGCCTCTCGCCTAGATGTCGAGCGCGCGCCATCTCTGAACCGTCGCACGCACTCTCGCAATGCGTCAAGGGAAGCCGGCAACGACTCTCCGTCAGATAGTCGTCCGAGCCGTCCATCTCATATCAACTGGATGCAGAGCTCATTGGCCCCGGCCCAAGCGGGCCCATCCATGCCAAGACGCCCTCCGAGCGCACGGCTAAGCCGGTCTGCCTCACTTTCGGCCCTTCCACCAGCAGTCCTCCATCGACAATCCTCTCTCATCAGCAATCATTCTCTGCAGCTCGACAAGACAGCCGGTTCTCGTACGGACAACCCTGCTTCGGCCTCGGCTCAAACGGCTTCCGCGCATCCCCAAGTCAAGCAGCTGTCTCCCATCTCCGAACAGTCATACGTCCCCACCCCGAGACGGGAACAATTTACGGATGTAGAGCCAAGCACGCCGGTATCAATAAGTAAGCCCAAATAGAGGTCGTGTTCTCGTAGAGTATGATTCACGATCCTCCCCTCACTCAGGCTCGTCACATTCTGCCGCTTTTTTGCGACGTCCCTTGAAGCGGTCGATCTCTGCAACATCGACGAGCTCCCTTCGCAACAGCGCAGCATCCTCCCACCCCCCTATCCTTCCACCCTTGAATCTCTCGCCATTAGACCTTCGTCCAGGGTGTCCTCCGCTGTCACACCCCACAGGTCAGCAACTCATCTCGACAGTCTTCGAAGACGCAGGTTCGGAGCGCACGCCCAGCTTCGTCACCGCTCGCTCTGTCTCAGTCGAAGGAGAGGACGCAGAGGACACCGTGGAGTCTCCAGACGCCCACGGCCCCTCGAATTCCACCATCCTTGCCTCATCAACCATGCAACCTGGTAGCAGACCCGACCTGCTCACAGACCCGGACAGAGCCACCGAAGGCACCACGCTCACAGCCACACCGCCCGATAGCAGCAGCAGCGGTCTCATTGGTAGTGGCAGCGATCCCGGTAGCGGCGGCGGTAGCGGCAGCGGCTCCAGTGCTGGTGCCGTACCTGCCGTGCGTCCACGCCCCCGCAGGCGCGTTCCGACATCAGGCGGCAGCGGCAGCACGTCCGACACGTTCATCTGGCGACGATGGACGCGCGGGCTCTCATTCGGCAGCTCCCTCTCGCGCCCGTCCTTCTCCGCCGCCCGACGCGCCCTCGCCTCGCGCCTCCCACCATTGCCCATCCTGCTCTTCTGGGGGGGCTTCCTCGCGCCGTGGTGCTGGCTCATTGGCGGTTGGCTCATCGCCGAGGGTCGCTGGGAGGATAGCGGCAAGGCCCGCGCTGCGCTGCCGCTGCGGAAACCCAAGCCCCATGGCACCACAGCGGCGAGTAAGGGAAAGGGAAAGGCAAAAGCGAAGGGCCGTCGTGGTGGGCCACAGCTTCCTTCTGACTCACTTGGGAAGGACTTGGAGAAGGGCGACGCGGCGGCGGCGGCGGCGCCACGGGAAGATGCGGGAGAAGGAGCGCGAGCGCGAGGAGAAGGAGGAGAAGGAGGGGAAGAAGAAGCTGGTCCAAGTCCTGGCAGACCGCGCCAGCATTGGGCGGCGGCCGTGCGCTGGATCCCATTTGCGTCTTCCTCGTCGCGTCACGGTGCGGCGGCGGCGCTGGGGCCTTTTCCGGACGGAGAGAAGGTGGTCACGTTGGTGAAGCCGTACAGCGCCGAGGTCTGGGTTTACCGCTGTCGGCAGGCCGCGGTCTCGAGCGCCGTGGTACTTTTGATTGCCCTCATCGTCGCCGTTGTCGTCATCGGGCACTCGAAATCATGAGATGAGGATGCGGTAGTGTCGTTGTTTTTGGTTCTGTGGTTTCATTTGTTGTATTATTGCAATGTTGGCCGCTGTCTTGACCCTGATTTACTAACCACTTGTATATACCATACCTACACACGATCCATGGGACACGCGCAATCGACGGACGCTTTTTCTGTAAGAACTTGTACCACACTGCTCTTTGGGTATGGAGGGAAGGATTTCTTCATGTCACCGCGTAAAACGGCTGTTTGGTATTCCATGGGGATCGAAATAGCCATGGACACCGACATCTTCATCTGCGAGGTATGCTATGTTGGGCACCGGGATGTAACCGAGCAGTTACGTTGGTCTGGTGAACGATCAGTATTGACACAGAGGTGGCAGGAATGGGGCCCATGAGTCGAGATGTGGAACAATCTGAGCTTCACTGCCGTTCAGGTAATTGAACCAAGTCCCTTGCGGTGGTATATACGTGAAGCAACTGCAGCTGGCTTTGAAGACGTGTACAAGTCAAAGACCAGGAAACGGTACGACTGAGCGTCAACATCACGCAATCCCACATTATCCTTTGCCACAAGTATCATAACGCCTGTGTAAAGCCATCGATGGGCCCACCACCCACGAACCCAGCGATCCTCGCCAGCGGAGTTTGAATGACGAAAAAGGTGGCCCATGCCATCGTCCCAACAATACCTATGCACCTGGCCTTTGGCGTGATGCATATAATCGCTGCCTGGAATTCCAGACGCATTCAACTCAACAACAACGACCACAAACCCTCTGAATCGGGTCCATCGCCGCTGGTTTGCGCAAGAGTTTTTGGGCTACATGATTCTCCATGCGCCAGTCGATGAGGGCCGCACCAACATCTCGAATGAAGTGATGAGCTGTGATGACGACAATCGATTGGGTACCTTTGGCTAAAATCTTATATAGATCATTTGATCCGGTGTTGTTACAGTAAGTGCCAAGCGTAATACCCTGAGGATTGCACACCGATTGACGTTGCGTTATCCTTTTGGTCATCAGTTAAATCTGTGACAGGAAACACGTCCTGGTCATTGGAAATCAAAGAAGCTGGTTCGGTACCATTACTCGCCTAGTTCCTCACGGCTCCATATCCAACGTTAGGCTCTCATCCGCGACAGTCACACGTTGTATGGTGACAGGAATGTACGATCTACGGTCGGTTGGTAGTCTTCCAAGCGTTCGACATGACATGGACACCCTCTCGAAATCGGGGCTACACATGCCGCTCATATCATACCGCCGCAGTTAATATATCAGGTGAGAATGAAGGGCGCAATAAGTCCGACTTATTTTTACATCAGTTCGTGATTTACATATATACTGACTTTCCAAATTCCTTAGGATCACTCTGTTGGTGCAGTGGCTGCCTTTCTAGCACGCTTCGGGAAGGTGGTCATCGCGGATGATCTGAACGGAAAAGATGTACATCGCCTAGAGAACATTATGAGTTTTGGCCGGAGGTCTACACGACATGTTTGATGACCTTCAGTTTTGGCTCGAGGAAACGGTGCGTCTTTTTTAAAAAAACACTTTGTATGGCATGAGGTATGGTGTCCATTCAAGTCAGTACGCGACTACATCTGCATATTTGGCTAGGGCAAATTCAGTCCCGTCACTTGCTAAAACCACGGAATCCTCCAATTTGCTACAAATCATGTCGATGTATTCGTTTGCTCCGGAGAGTTGGCGACTTTTGCACATGCAGCGTGTAAGCGAAGATAACGAGGATCTGGCAACGGAATCGAGTTCATCGAAGATGTAAAACGGACAAAGTCTGGAACGTGATGACCTCTTATGATGCTAGCTTTGGTTGCTCTAGTACGATGGCGATTTGGTTCTTTCTGCAATCGTTAGTTCCCCCGAGTTCCGCCAGCATCATGTATTATAGCTCTTCAAACTGATCAAGCTTGGAGCCCAAGACCCGTCCACGCGGGTCTGCGCCACAGTAGCCTTGAATATACGGTAACCAGCCAAGCATGATGGTAGTAAAGGGCTGGAATAAAAATACACATAGATTTGTAACAACAAGAGATCTTTTAGATAGATGCAAGACAGTGATATATAAGTTAAGTCAGTCATTAAGATTAAAGTACGACCGAAACATGGACTCTTGACGGAGAGACGAGTTGGCGATGACGGAATGCACGTGGAGGAAGAGGCGAGGGTAACGGCGTGTGAAATACGAGAGGTATCCTTCAGGCATGGAGCCGACGTGGCGTTTGACATTCTCGGGTAGGTCTTGATAGTGGTGTTTCTAAAGTCAAAAACGAACGCAGACGGCGTGTTAGACCGCAAGACTCATCAATTGGAGAAAAATAAAAAATAAAACGTAGGCTGGGGGCCGCACACGCACCTTGTTCCGAAGCGCGCGCAGGAGGTCCTGCACCGATCGTCCGTCGTACTTCCTGAACTTGCCCAGGTTTTCCACAAAGACCCTATCCAGCCGCATGGGCCAGTCAGGCCCAACCACGTCGATGGCGTTGTTTTCCAGTACGACGAGGTGCGGATCCCGGGGATCTCGACACATGATCTCGAAGCGGTCTGAAGCGTCCTGCAAGAAACCCAGTCGGCGGCCGTGGTCCCAGAAATAGGGATGCATGAGACACGTCGTCGTGTCGGGTCTTGGTTTAACGATCGTGAGAAACGAACCGAGTGTGGGTGAGGGTGGAGGTGGATAGGGGACGTACCTGTCTGCGGCCTCAGGCGCGAGCATCGAACAGATGAGATCCACCGCTTCCGAACCTTCTTCTCCGAAACCGTCCAAGCCCTGCAGCGACTTCTGGTCCCGTATGATGTTGACCTCGCGCTCGAAACGGTCGCCAAACGGATGTCCACCGTTCGTGAGGCAGTAATAGTAAAGACAACCGAGTGCGAAAAGGTCGACAGACTTTGTCAGCCGCGTCGTCGGCTTCCCCGCCCCCGAGTGGTTGCTCCCGGTTGCAGTCCCGATACTGTCGCGCGAGCCCTGCGAGTTGTCATCGGTGATGGTCTCGTCGAGCTTAACCTCGCCTCGCAGGATCTCTGGTGCTCTCCACCCAAACGTCCCTACACCCATCGCCCCGCCCGCAGTCGGCAAAAAGCTCGTCTGGTCTACCTCAAGCTTGCGACAGAGCCCAAAGTCGGATATCAACATCCGGTGCCCATTCGAGTCGCCCTTCTTTGCACCTGAGATGAGGATGTTTTGGGGTTTGATGTCGCGATGTACGATCTTGAGTGCGTGCAGGTGCCTGAGACCAGACGTAATCTGGCGCACGGCGCGCTTGGGATTGAAAGTGACAGCGATCTCGCGGAACTGGTCAGGCCGTTCAATGATGTCTGCAAGCGAGGCGGGGCACAACTCAAGGGCGATATAAAGGAAGCTTGCATGCGCCTCTTGATAATAATACCGAATAACATTTGGATGGTCGTCCGCATCCTTGAGAAGGCTGACTTCACGGTGAGCGAGTGTAACGAAGTCTCGAAGGAGACGTTTGATGGCCACTGCACGGCCCTGCAAGGAACCCTCGTAGACAACAGTGCCATGTGAACCGTAGCCTGGTTTGATTACTATGAGCTGATGGGACATAGGTAAAAAAAAAAACATACCAAGGATGGTATCTGAAACGACCAGAGATGACGAAGCAGGGGACGCCGGCGTTGGTGGAGGGACTTGTGATAGAATACCTGAGGGCACTGCATTTCCGTCTTCGCCACCCTCCCCGGCCTCGCCATCCTCATTCTCAACTTCCTCGCCGCCCTCCGCAGCGGCATCCTTCGCATCGCCTTTGCGTCTTCGGCGTCGCTACGAGGCTTCTTCTTCACTTCACCTACGTCCTCCACGCCTTCGAGAGACTCAGTTGTGACAGGAGAGAACTTGGCACTGCTACTTGCAGCGGAGGATGGCATGGGAGTATCTGGTGTAGTCCCCGGAGGTGTTTCAGGCGTCGTCGGCGGGAATTCGATAGGAGCGAGGGGGGAATTCTCAAGCAACGTTGCATTCACACTTGGCCTAGTTTCGACAGCCTGCGAATCTAGAGGGGTTGTATGCACCGCGCCATCGGCGAGCTCCAGCGGGGGGATTGAGATGGAATTCCTTGCGACGGCCATCTTGCGCACCAGTTCATCGGGCATTGATCCCGCAGACATATGTATGGAGGTATCGTGCGCCTTTGACGACACTTTCCTTCTATGCCACAGCAACGTCGCAACGACCGTCACTAGCGTCATAAGTAGCGCAGAGCTCGAGGGAGCCCATGGGCTCCGGCGCTGCGCCAACGACTCCGGAACGCTGCTGACCCACTCCCATGGCACGGCCGGGGTCTTCCCAACACCAAGAGCGGGGAGCGGGTCACTTTCTACGTAGGCTTGCGAGTTTGTGTTCCCGGAACGAGCCGGGCTGCCAGTGGCAGAAGGCAGGGAAGATGTGGCTGGACTCGGAACGCCATCCAGCAAGCGTGCGAGACGCGAGCGGCTGTCAGCTCTGAGAGCCCGCACACCGGTCAGACACCGTCGGTCAGTGGTGCCCTCGAAGCATTGAGGCATACCATTCACGTCCGAAACCGGCACACCGTCAATGCCTTCGACCCTCTGCATAGGTGCAGGTTCGCTAAAGGCGACGAGAGGGAAGTGATCTGGGCTGAGTGCAAAGAGGGAGCCGGTTCCGGGGACGAGCCCGACAAAGGCGGTCTCATCGTTTGGGTAATCGCGCTGACGTGCAGCAGATGGGAAGATGTCCTGTAGACGAAGGCGGGGTTGAAGAAGCGCAAAGGGCGAGGGTCTTCGAGTAGATTTGACAACGTCGAACACGGCCACACTGCACCGACGTCGTCGCAAGCGAATTACTAAGCGCCAGAATGGAAGACAGAAACAGTGCTCACATAGGACTAGAAAACCTCTGGCCCCATAGAGGCTGGTTTTCGTGGAGAGATGTGGCCGGGTCGACGTCTTCACGCACCTTGAAGGATATGACTTCGCCGTTGGGGAGAGGCTCGATATAGAGATCATCTACGCTGCGGTGATACGCAGCTTGCCAACCGAGATCTTGGTTATTTGGACCATATGTGGAAAATGACAGATGCTGAACCGGTAGGGAACGTGAAGAATGGGAAGGTGGATGGGTTAATATTGAGACATGATAATCTTGTTACTCGGTCATCACTATGGGTGTATGAGGGAATAAGGGGGTAGATTGCGCACCAGTGCGGCCAATGAAGATCTCATTTGGGTGCTGCCGAGAGGGCTTTAGACCCTCCAACTCGTCCAAGTCGACGTCCATCACATCCTGCTCAGTGGAATCGTTCCTGGTATCCCAAGGACATTCTGAATCGAGGACGGCCTTAACGCGGCCAGTCTCGAGCTCAACGAGCAGGACGGAAGTCTTCTTTCGGCCTACGAAAACACGACTATCCGCTTCTCCAAAGGAGAAGGGAGACAGGTCGACGAGTTGGGACATGGAAAGCGGGAGACGTTGGAGAGGCGCGGTGGGAGAATTCGAGGTGGTGATGTAGATATCGCCGGATTGAGGTTCGACGATATACGTCTCGTGTGCGAACGGGTCATCATCAAAGTCGGGGTCGACGTCGAGATGTTTGGTGGATACGAGCGGCCCGAGAATGGAAGGGACGGGGTCGTGCTCTGCGGAGGACGTGGAAGAGGAAGAGGGTGGCGGAGGCGAGGACGGCATGGACCAGAGTTTTCCTCCGGTTGTGCGGTTGAGGGCGTGGAATTTGCCGTCGACGGAAGCGACCAGGACGACATTGAGGACTTCAAGGAGGTCGTCGTTATTTTCAGAGTGTCCGCGCGGGGGGAGGAAGTGAAGGTCATTGAGGGTGTTTTTATGAGCGCTAAGATCACGGCGAAAAGTGACAGACTCTGCGAGGGCGACGGTGGACAAGACGAGCAAGGCGGGGAAGAAAAAAAGAAAAAAATGGAGAAAGAGAGCGGGGGACATTGTGATCAATGATTGAAGTCAACATCAACATTTCATTGCTTTCGAGGCGAGCGAGATGCGAGTCGTCGAGTGCGAGTGATGTTCCCAGACTCGGCCTCCCTTCCCATGCCATGCCAGTCATCCCCGTCAGCTCTCAGATATTCGACCTCGCCTTCCATCCGACTTCAAACATAGTATACACTGGTCTCTTAGACGGCAGCGTCAAAGCTTTCACATACGACGACGACCATGGCACCCATTCGGCAGCCTTGGACCTCCGCATCTCAAAGCGCTCGTGTCGCGGCCTCGCCTTGAGCCCGGACGGCTCTTCTCTCTACGCAGTCGGGAAAAACAGGACAATTCAGTGTGTCTATACGTCATCTAGTCTCCTAACAAGTATCAATATCCGAGTTTAGTACCATTGACACCCACTCGGGATCCGTGTCCGAGACACGCCAGGGTGTGCACGAGTGAGTTGAGTGCTATGGACCTGGCGGTACGTCTGTGTATGAACCCAGTATACACCCCCCTGCAGCGCACCCATCAACCGCGTCGTGCATCCTACTCCGCACCTCCTCGCCACCGGCGACGACGACGGTACGATCAAGGTGAATAGTCTCGCGTTATCCTCCCCTTCAATGGCGATGAATCGCAGAGCCCGGGGGGCGAAGTTGTGGGATCAACGGAAACAGGATGCCATTCGCACGTATACGCAGCATTTTGACTTCATCTCGGATTTCATGTGGTTGCAAGACAAAAAACAGCTCGTCGCGACGAGGTGCGTCGATGCCTCCCCTCCCCTATTCTCATCGTCTGCGCTCATGATTGAGATCATGTGGTGTCCAGTGGGGATGGCTCCCTATCTGTCATGGATGTGCGCTCGAATAAGCCCGAGCCGTTTGCACACTCGGAGGATCAGGAAGACGAACTGCTGTCTATAGTACCTTTCAAAGGGTGAATACACCCCCTCACCCCTTTAGGGGATGCATCTTATCTATTAGCGCAGGGGCACAAAAGTCGCCGTTGGCACTCAGCTTGGCATTATCTCCATCTTCAATCGTAATAAGGGTTGGGGAGACTGCGTCGATCGCGTGCCCGGGTGAGAGCGGCGCCCGCGCCCAATTTACCTCCTATCCTACTATCACACAGCCAAGGGTTTAATTGCCCACTCCCCATTGGCAGGCACCCACACTCCGTCGATGCGCTCTGCGCACTCCCTTCCACCTACCCCTCTTCGCATAACACCATTCTCACGGGCTCTCGGACGGTCTCTTGCGCGTCATTGAGCTCCTGCCCACGCGGGTCGTCGGCGTCATCGCCGATCACGGAGATTTCCCCATAGAACGCATCGCGATTGACCGTGCCGGCGAGGGCCGATGGGTCGGGAGTGTTGGACACGACGAGGTGCTCCGACTGACAGATTTGTGCGAAGTGTTGGAGGATGAAGATGAGCATGGTGCAAAGGCAGAAGATGAAGACGGAGAGGGGGACGCCTCCAGCGACGAGGAGGTCGAAGGGGCTCCCCCAGGCCTCCCTCTGGCGAAGAGTGAGACCGCAGATGAGGGTAGTGGCGGTGGCGGTGACCAGGAGTCCGGAGATGAGTCCGACGTGCCCAAGCCAAAGAAGAGGCGGAAGAAGATATAGGTGATCTCAAGGGACGGCCACAGAAAAAGGGAAGAAATCAGGTGGACGTCGATCCGTCGTTTTTCTCGGGCTTGTGATGCAGTCACGGTATCGGTTTCCGGTAGAGCGTGTATACCATGCTTATAATTGCTCACTCACACCGACCTCCCTTCCCTTAAACCCGGTCAGGGAGGTCTTGCCGTATGGGACAAGCAATGAGCTCAATACGAGATGACGATGGTGGGGGTTACAACAATCAGCATCGGTGGCCTTCATTGCCAGGTGTGCCCGTATGGGTGCGCGTGAGTGACGACAACGGCCACCTGTTAGTGGTGGGCCACATAAGTCCTGAGTGTTCCGGGGTTAGTTGTAACTCTGTTTCTATCACTGAATTGGGCGATTATTGTTATATCGACTGCTGAAAATCTTAAGCCACCTCTAGTTTGAGATAGAATTAGCGATTCGGAAGGCTGCAAACGGTTCCAATTTCCTCAAACATCATCGCTGTGTACAGACAGGAACTCGCATAAGCTCGAAACCTCGTAGCCAGGAGTGCTCATAATCGACTTTGATTGTGAATGATGGATGGGCGCAGAGGGTGTCCTTTGAACGACCCAGGGTACACGGGCGCCTACACAAGGATTCGTTGCAAACCCTAGGGCCTGAGTTGGCATGCGTAGTTCTCGATCGTGATCCCTGGACTTACTCCTGCCCCGTAAGGATGATAGCTTACGCCGAGAAAGTCACACTGGTCGAGAAATGCCCAAGGACACAGGACGTAAAGTGGGTGAACTGTTTTTCCAAGGACGTGAAAACAAGGGGCAGTGCATTGAAAGGGAATGCAATCGCGAAGCCTATGAGTATGAGCCTATGGGTTCAACGGGACCTGTCTTGCACCAGCAGGTTTCAAGAGGAGGGGAAGATAGGATGCGACGAGGGCAGAAAAAGCCAACCTGTGAGGAGAAAGAAGGGATTTAGCACCGCAAGCCAGACACGAGGGCAGAGGACGTGCATCAGGTTTCCAATAGGCGGTGTACCACCTTCTCTCATGCGGAGTGGGTGCTGATTGATCCAGGCGCTCAGACCGAGAAGGAGAGAAGGCCAGGCGAGGATCCTGTGTAGCATGCGGTCGTGAGTCACAAGTGGTGATAGGGCATTGAGATGAGATCGAGAGCCACCTGTTTCGGGTGACCATGATGAGACCTGCGAGGAACATGCCCGAGGTCGCGAGCCCCTCTGTAAACCGGCGAGCGAGGAGTGAGCGAAACAGGAGGAAGGCCGGAGGAGGAGATGATCAGAAAAGGCACGAACCAACGTTATCTTGTCCGCGCCACGTTTGCGGGATTGTGAATTTAGTTTCGAGTGAAGAGTCGCGTGGGTCGTCTTGAACCATCGAGAGAAAGAATGAAAGGAAAGGATTCTTTGCGGAGTGTCGAGTGGGCGAGTTGAAAAGTTGAAAAAGGGCGCCCGTTCGTTCGTTCTTGTTTCTTGTTTCTTGTCAGCATGAGATCTCTCTCCTCCCTGGTCCCTCCACCATACTCTTCCCGCCTCATCATCCCACAAGACGACGACATCACAGATGATGATTTCGACATCATTGACGGTTCCCTACTCTCCGTACTACATACCCTGACCGTCACAAGGCCCCATCACCCACATCCTCGGTTGACTTTTCCATCGTCAGCCCGCCTAGTCCTGGTCCAGATCGCAACTCTTATCCCTTTACCTCCCATCCGGGGAGGTCTCGAACCCACTTCTTTCCACCTTCCAGGGATAAGCGTTATAACACCGTGCACGGGTCCTCTTCCTCGTATCGTGCTCTTCTAACTTCAGTCGGTAACCGAACACCTCAGAATAGCAAGTCTATGAAGTGTCTGCTCCCTCGCCTCTGGGGTGCCCTTTCTTCTCCAACCCGCAAAGGTAGACGCAAAGCCGGTCGCCGGAAACCTTACGCATTGCCTAGCAACGTCAGTTACGCAGACCTCTTACCTCTTGATGGTGAGGAGGGTGAGCTCGTTGATGAGGATGAGGCATGCTACGTCGATTCCTATGATTCCCCACAATCTCCACCGAACTCTACCGGTCTGTTTGCCTTTTACCGTCCTGACACCTTTCTGACACCGTACGGTTTTGCTAGACTTCTTGACCCGTCTCCCACCCGAGATTGCCGTCTATATCCTGTGCTTCCTCGATCTTTCGTCCGTACTCGCCTGCCAGAGCGTCTCACTTAGATGGAACATTCTGGCCAATGACAATGCTGTCTGGCGCGAACTCTTTTTCCGCCGCCAGGGGTGGAGCGTCAACTTGGACCGTGCCATTGCCCGAGGTTGGACACGTCCATCGGTAGCAGAGCTCCCAGAGAGCCCTACCAGCATCTCACCCGTCCCAGACAGTCCGACGAGTCACACCCCCAAGCGTAGCACGTACAGCGAACCCACGCGCTCTTCCCTCCCAATCGACGTCCACGATACGCGAGCACGATCACTTGTCCACATGCGCTCGTTTCCACATGCACCGTTTCCGTGGAGCCCTGAACATCCTAGTGACGCACACGACTCACACCCCGCTTCTATGAATGTGCCACTATCCCTCCCTTGGCGTGAGCTCTACAGGACACGTTATACCTTGGATGCACGCTGGGCTAGTTCAGTCCCACAACCCATGCATCTCATGGGGCACGCTGACAGTGTCTATTGCCTCGAATTCGATAGCAAGCGAATCATCTCAGGGTCACGTGATCAGACGATCAAGGTGTGGGACATCCAGACCGGCCGCTGTCTGGGTACATTCCGAGGTCATCACGGGAGTGTTCTCTGCTTAAAGTTCGAGAAAGATTGGGACATCAATGCAAAGGGAAAGAAGGGGCTCATGGTCAGTGGTAGCAGTGACCGGAAGGCGTTCGTTTGGGACATCTGGATTGGGAAGGGTGGTGAGGTACACGCAGAAGTCAGAGCAGTGTTAAAGGGACACCTCGACGGTGTGTTGGACATTCGCGTTGACGAGAAATGGATCGTAACCTGGTCAGTGGGATTGTCATCTCCGTCCTCAAAGTTGCTCATAACAACCCAACAGCTCGAAAGACACAAAGATCCGCGTGTGGAACCGTGAAACCCTCGAACTGTACCGCACCCTTACCGGACATCAGGGCCCTGTTAATGCCGTTGGATTACAGAACGGGTTAATCGTGAGCGCCAGCGGGGACACGAAGATGATGCTATGGGACATCGAACGCGGCATCTGCTTACGCACTTTTGATGGACATGATCGCGGTCTGGCGTGTATCGATTTCAAGGTACTCTCCTCTCTTTTGTGAATATCTGCCCGCTCGCTGATGTGATCTCTACTGTTGGTGACAGGACAACTACATCGTATCTGGCTCGAGCGATTGTAAAATCAAGGTGTGGGATTCCACGACAGGAGAGTGTCTACGGACACTTATTGGACACGATGCCCTTGTGCGAGCCCTCGCCCTTGACCCCGCTTCGGGACGCCTCGTCAGCGCTAGCTATGATAAGGTGGTCAAGGTATGGGACCTCCGGACTGGGCGCACAGTACAACAATTCAAGCATCACCATCTCGGTCATATCTTTGACGTCAAGTTTGATGTCCATCGGATCGTTAGGTGTGTGTTGCCATGATGTATATGCCGGCAATGTGCTGATCACGCGTGTGCTGTAGTACGTCGCACGATCAAAGGATTGTTGTTCTAGACTTCACACAGAACCTTGATACGGCGCTGTTTACCTGAAATTACCTCATATCCTCGTGCACCACTAGTGTGTCAGGTATTTTGTTTCTCTTCTTTCGTAGTGTACATACATATATTGGTTGGTTTGTCGACTTCTGCATCTTGCTTTGATCACACTTCTGGGACATTCAAAAGGTATCTGTTTGTCATCTCACCACTGTCTTCATATCTCTATGTTTACCACACAATCGTGTATTGTAAATATAATCATCAATTGTCGCGACTTTTGAGTACTTCCCAACAAACGAACGGATCGGATCTTCAAAGCTTGCGTCCGTGAGACTGAGACCACTTCCAGAGCCGAACCCGAATTCTCGCTCTGCTGACGCCATGTTGCTTGCCAGAAGGACACTCGGCAGGTTCTCCACCGCGCCACTTTCGCTCTCGCGTCGTTGTCTCTCAAGCAGGGCCTCTGCCGTGCTCAGCGCGCTGGACATCCCAACGACCCCGACCGAGCTGCCCGGCGTCTACGACGGGGAGTGGAAGGGGTCTGGAGACGTGTTTCAGAGCGTTTGTCCAGCGACGGGAGAGGTCCTGGCCAATGTCAAATCCGTAAGTTTTGGCATACAGTATTCGTTTCTGCCTCGAGTGCCAGTTGGGGTGCCTACGCGTGTACAGTGTAAACCTACTCATCTACCCTCCCCCCTCATACATAGGCAGCACCGGAGGAGTTCCATGGCGCCTTGGAGAGGACGAGGGAAGCCTACGTCTACTTCAGGAATATACCGGCGCCCAAGAGAGGCGAGGTAATCCGCCAGATCCGCGAGGCTCTGGCAGCGAAAGTGCGTTGTATGCTCCCTTGCCCCGTGTATACGTTTAATGCGCCACTCATCGCGCTCCACTTTTATCGTTGTAGCGCGACGAGCTCGGTGCGCTCGTGTCGCTCGAGATGGGCAAGATCCGTACGGAGGGAATAGGCGAAGTTCAGGAATTTGTCGACATCGTGAGCTTCGGTCGTCATATGAATTTTTGCCGAGTCTGAGCTCCCGCTCTACAGTGTGATTACGCAGTTGGGCTTTCGAGGATGATGAATGGAAGGGTAGTCAACTCGGAGCGACCAGGCCATACCATCCTGGAAGGTGAGCTCTGCAGATCAGCTTTTGGCTCTCAATCTCTCGTTTTAATCATCTTTGTTGTCCATCCAGTTCCGAATCCACTCGGCGTCCTTGGCGTCCTGTCCGCGTTCAACTTCCCCGTTGCTGTATATGGCTGGTATTTCACGTTTCCGTCTTTGAACCGTTGACGGATGAATGAATAAACGCGCGAAATGTAGGAATCTCGCGATCTCGATGGCAGCGGGCAACGCAACCATCTGGAAGCCGTCCCCCACCACGCCGTTGTGCTCCATCGCAGTGACTAAGATCGTCTCGGGCGTCTTGGAGAAGAATGGTGTACCCGGCGCCGTCGCTGGCCTTGTCACGGGCGGGAAGGACGTTGGAGAGGCTTTGGTGCAGAGCCCAGAGGTAGACATGAGTGAGTATTATTATAACGTCCTCCCTCTCTCAGTGGTAACTTGGCCCTCAGTTTCCTTCACTGGGAGCGAGAATGTCGGTAGGATAGTCGGCAAAAACGTCCAGTCCAGGTTTGGCAAAGTCCTGCTCGAGCTAGGCGGGAATAACGGTTCGTAATCCTCCCCCGTTCTCCCTCACATAACTACACTGAAGCTTGACGGTCGACCGCGGTCATCAATCAAATCAGCTGCGGTAGTCATGCCCGACGCAGACCTCTCCCTCGCCGTACCCGCCGTCTTCTTCGGTTCCGTCGGCACCGCCGGCCAACGCTGCACCTCCACGCGCCGGCTCTACCTCCATCGCGCCATCGCACCCGAGTTCCTCGCGCGCCTCCAGACGCTCTACACTTCTCCCATCTTGAAGCCAGGTGACCCGCTGGACCCGCGCACGCTGCTAGGCCCGCTACACTCCCGCGCCGCACTCGACACTTTCGATCACGCAATCGCGGAACTGAAAGCGGCCGGCGCGCACATCCTCGTCGGTAGTCCCGGACGATACAACAACAACAACAACGACGACGACGTCGTCGTCAGAGAGAGCCTGCCGGCGCCACTCCACAACGGGAATTTTGTGCGCCCGACGATCGCCATCCCCAACCCGAACCCGACCTCCACCGCCAAGTTCAAGTCCAGGTCCAAATCGACGACGACGAGCCGCGAGGAGGAGGTGGAGGCAAAGGTGAACCTCGGCGGCCGCGGCCGTGGCCCGCTGTGGGAGACGGAGCGCTTCGCGCCCATCCTGTGCGTCGCCGAGTTTGACGAGCTCGAAGAGGCGATCACGATGAACAATGCGGTGCCGCAGGGCCTGTCGAGCAGTCTTTGGACGCGCGACGTGCGCCACGTCGGCAAGTGGATCGGTCCCGCTGGCTCGGACGCCGGGATCGTCAACGTGAGTGTCGTCCTAGTTTTCTTTTTTTTTTCTTTGCGAGGTTTTTCACCCCCTTGTACGTACGATCCTGTGTTGACGCGCGCCCCTCGTTCGAACTACTACTTCCCCTCCTCTTTGATGGGTTTGGGGGTTGTTCTCGTTTTTTTTTGATGATTTTCCGTTATTAGGTCAATGTTGGCACGAGCGGTGCAGAGATTGGCGCCGCATTTGGCGGGAACAAGGTCAGTCCTACTGCGTCATACCACTTTTCATTTCGACCCTGATTGCCACTTCACCTCATCAGAGCACCGGGTGGGGCCGTGAATCCGGCGGTGATGCTTGGAAGCAGTATGTGCGCTGGAGCGCGTGCACGATCAACTTTTCCGACGAGGCCCCCCTCGCGCAAGGTGTCAACTTCACACCATCATGAGCATAGCACAGCACGGCTGCCCCTTCTCTCGCGCGCCCAAAAAGCCAAACAGGAGTCAAGAACAGCAAAATGTTACATTTTTGTTTTTGTGTTGTGCTGCCGCGGGGAGACATTACGAGGGGCATACAGTCTACAAGAAAAAAAGATCTAATAAATCACATTTACGATGCAGTGCGAGAGCCAACGTGAGCGAATGAACGATAGATGATACAAATCCGCAATCGCGAGGTGAACCCATGAATGTGAGAAATGACAGCTAGCAGCGACAAAGAGGAAAGAGGATGAACGGCTTGGGGGGAGAGGGTATGTGAGATACATGATTGATAGGTAAGCAATGGTTTGGTGGGCAAGCTGTCCGTTCTAGTTGAGGTACCCACGGCACTTGGCAGAGCCACACAGACAAGGAATCTTATCCTGCTCAATTGGGAAGTGATAATCTGTGTCATCAAGTGCGTCAGTCTCCAACGAACAAAAATAAAACTGCATTGCTCGTACCGTATGTTATCTCATCCCCGAGTTCTATGTCCTGCTTGGCGTAGATGACAATCTTCTTCTCGCCATTGATCGTGATGATCTTGGCAGTACAGTTGGGGTCGCACGAGTGGTTGATCAGCCGTCTAAGAATTGGGGCGCAAAAGGAAGGAAGGGGTTCAGCGGGGTGATGACAGGCGAGCGGCGGCGCAAACAACATACCCGAGGTTTCCCTTCTTCGTTGCATCCACCACCAGGTCCTCATCGATGCGGAACAAGTAGCTACTGCCGATTCCCTGTCGCTCGTATGCCTTTTCACGCTTATCCGCCACCTGTGCACGGATGACCTCCCCGACGTACTCGATGACCATCTCTCCGCGTGAGATGCGCTCCATCGCGTACAAGCCCCAGTCGTGAATCGGGGAGCGCGCGAACCGGAGGTGCTTCTTGCGCGTCTGCAGCTGGTTGAACTTGATCGATAACTCCGCCGCTGCAGGTTCGCCTTTGGAGAGTGCCATTGCACGTTGCACTTGGTTAATCTCCTCTAAACCCTGTGCCTGCCGCCTGGCGTTCGCACGATTCGAGCGTGAGGACGTCATGGCAGGCTTGGGTTGCTGTGGCTGTGATTCGGCGGGGTCAGCAGCAGCACCACGGGTCGCATATTGTGCAACATATGCGGACTTCTCCGCATGCGAGATCTTGTAGTAGCCCTCTGTACGGGCAGAGCCAGTCAGGTGAACGCGGAAAGGAGGGGGAGATTCGGGATCTGGTACAGGCGTTGGCGCTGGGTCTGGAAGAGGAATGCCTATAGACTCTGCAAGAGCGAGACGGGCAAAGTACAAGTCTTCGTCGTCTTCACAAAGACCGGGCCCATACGGATCTGGAGTCGGGGTCGGGGGTCTGGGTTTAGGCTTGAGAACAGGCGACTGCAGAGGTGACAAAGACGAGGGTCGATCGGACGTGAAGTGAAGCTGAGCAACTGCGGGAGTGGCATAGTCGTGGTCATCGGGTAGCACGAATTGGTCAACGGGCGTCTCAGCACCAGCCTTTTTAACTGACCGCGCCTTGACCTTTGACGTCTTCTTCTTGACCTCTGCCACCGGTTGTGACCGTTTCGTTGAGAGGATCGAGACGGGTGTCTCAATGATCTGGACCAACTCCTTCTCATCCGACACCTCCGTCTTTGGCTTCTTGACTGGAGGTTCGTTCTCCTCGCTATCTTTCGCCAGCGGTCTCTTCCGTTCTTCTACAACAGCGGGAGCACGGCAGAAACAGCAGGAGGGAGCGGCTCCGACTCTTCCTGCTCCCCGTCAGACTCGATCTCAGCAACCACAGACCGGGCTTCCTTCTTCCGTTTCTTCTTTGGCGGTGCGGCAACTTCAGTCCGTTCGGCTGTTTTCTCTTCGATCTCTGCTCCTGATCCGACGTCCGCCTCAACATCTGGTATGGGCGCAAGCTTGGCCTCCTCTCTCGCACGCTTGTTCGCCTTCTTAAATGACAAACCCTTGAGCCCTGATCCAGCCCCAAAAAGGGGTATCTCTGCACCAGGTTTGCCCTCTGCCGTCACAGCCACGGCCTTGCTCTTGACTGTGGATGCGCTGCGCTTGTGGTCGGCGACGAGCCGCCGCATGCGCATGGACACAAGACGCTCAACCACGTCCTTCTCGAGCAACTGTCGCAGCTCCTTTCTGATTGTTTGGGTCGCCTCTTCCACTAGTTCCGCGTCACTCCAGCTCACCTTGACCGCCGCCGCATGGGCAATGAAGGTGGCGGATGCACGGTGAGCGTAACCGAGTGATGTGCAAGCGAGCGCATGTTGAGAACCATTGCTGCACGGCGCGCGATGCCCACCGCCTTGAAGGTGACATACCAGCCGGTGTAATCACGCAAGACCTTTGAACAACAAGGCAAAGGTTATGAACGGGAAGGAATGAAGGTCAGGTCATTGTCTCTTTCATCTAGGAGAAAAAATAAGAAAGCACACCTGGTCGACCTGGAATTCGCCGACGAATGCCAGAACGTCCTCCTCTGTCACGGCACCACCCAGATGCCCGCCATTCCCGTCAATCCTCACATGCTCATGTTGGTTCTTTGCAAGTGCCTCGAGCACTGCCTCCCGCTGACGCGCCTGCATGTTCCGACTTGACTGCCCCGGTCTACGCAACGCGGGAGACCGTGACCGTGAACGCGATCGTGAGCGCGACCGTGAGCGAGAGTGTGGGGGGGAATAGTGATCCATCGCCATGGGCATTCGATTCCGTCCACCGCGCCGACCACGAGACGACGATGGCGGACGTAACGAAGGTAAGGGTGTTGAGTCGGCAGACGTTCCACCAGGAAGCGGGGTCGAATAGTGCGTATTCGCTGCCCGCCGCGCCTTGACCAGTGTGGGCGGCGGCCGGCGCACGCGGCCGACCATGGGCGCCAGTGGTCCGCCCGCGAAACCGCCATTCGCTTGTGCACTCGAGGGAGTGACCGGTTTGGGCGGAAGCCCGTGACCGAGGGTCGTAAGATTCGATGCAACGGGCGAGGTAGATGCGTTGGCCTGCGTGCGGAGGTGCGACGAGGCCGACGAACCATGCGTGCTGGAGTGTGAACTGTGCCAGGGGGTGGGTGGTGTCTGCAGGCCATGCGTAGGCAAAGGGGGTGCACGCTTCAGCCGCTTACGCTCATCAAGCTCATGTAATACCGCACGCAGCCGCTTGCGCTCGCCATCAAATACCACCTTGATTTCGAAGTCTTCGCCGCTAACGTTGAGTCCCAGCATGGCAGGCCCAAGCTTCCGACCGTGTTCGCGATCGACACACCGAGCAGCCTCGGCATGTGTGCTATACTTGATAAAGATGATGCCAAGTGCACCGCCGGTAGCCTTGTCTACTTGAGGCTCAAATACTTGGATTTGACCGCTCGTAGAAAAGTGTCTCCGGATCTGTTCCTTTGGTGCCAGTGGGGAGACGTTGGTGACCAGGACTGAGGTAGGGGGCGGAGGGCCTGTAGAATTTTCGTTGTACTACGGGACGCCCAATCAGCTGTGCTAGGAATAGAGTATAGAACTACATCACGCACCTCATATTTGACTTCGTACAACTCTGTCCTAAAAGGCCGAAGACTGGCCGGTCTCTTGAAACCTCCCGCCTTACGTGGGTCCGCCAACACGACTTCGGGCTCTCCGCGTACAACCTCTCCGTCAAATCTCAGCAACGTCTCCTTCCCACCCTTCGTTTTTATCCTGGTCTCAGCTGCGCCTGCTTCTCGTACCATGTCCATAAGCAGCGCGAATTTCAGATCCCTGTCCTTGTCGATAGCAGAGTCGAATAGAACCTTGAAATTCCTTTCAGACGGATACTCTGACCGTGCCGGCGGCCAGGGCGGAAGAGAATACAATGGGGCCGGGGAAGAGGGACGAGGCTGTGGAGGTGCATGAGGTGACGAAGGCCTGGATGAATGAGGTGGTAGTGGTGACCGCGTAGGTGAAGCTACCCGTGCCAATGAGGGTGCAGATAAGCGAGAGGCGTCGGGGCGTGGGGGAAGAGGTATGCGTATACTCGGTGTCGATGGTAATGAAGAAGGGGATCGATGAGTCCGTGAGGTTGTTGAAGGCGGAGGCGGTAGAGAAGGTGGAGGGGTGGGAAGGGAATGAATCGGTGTTGGCGATGACCGCAACCCTGAAGCTGAGGGAGGGGGTGGTGATGGCGGCGGCGGTTGAGAGGCTGGAGGCGGCGGTGGCGGTGGTGGTGGTGGTGGTGGTGGTGGTGGTTGAGAGGTTGGCGGTGGCGGCGGATGTGAAGGTGGTAATGGTGCAGCTGGAGGTTTTGAGAGAGGGGGGAGTGGCGTTGACGGGGAAGGTGGTAGTGGAGATTTTAGATGCGAAGGAGATGAGTGAGGTGCAAAGCCAGGACGTGGGGGTGGTTTCGTTAGGGGCGGCGGTGGCGGAGGGTCGTCTGAGGGAGGCGGCGGTGGCGGTGGAGGACTCTCGGAGGGGGCGGTGGGGGTGGAGGGGTGTCGGATGGAGGAGGTGGGGGAGGGGGTGTTATGGATGGTGGTGGTGGAGGCGGGGGTTCTGAGGATGGTTGGGGAGGTTGTCGCTCGCGACTGGAGTGGGAAGACGCGACAGCCCTGGGGCCGAGTGGTATAGGCTGAGCGATGATCGAAAAGCTGGATGACCAGCCTGAAGAGGTCTTTCCGTTGAGATTTGGAGCAGCAAGGGTGGTTGGGCGTGCGGCGCTAGAGGATGGACCAGGTTCAACGAGTGGGTTGCGCGACTTTGGAGAAAAGAGAGGGGATTGTGAATCAACAAGTATACGAGGAAACGACGGAAGGGGACTCACGGTGCTAGCGATAGCTTGATCACTCCATTTGATCTCCACTTGCTTGCCTTTGTGAGGCGGTTTCTGTTGCATGGCACTGGGCCCAGTAGGGGGTTGCCTCGACTGACCGGTAAGGGGATTGGTATGGCCATTGAGATTAGGCTTGGCGGTTCTGCTTTGCGTGTTGCCATTGAGTAAACTCCGTGGGCCAGTTGGTGGTGGTGCACCAATCCGATTTATGAGGGGAATTGGCGAGGATGAGGAGGGCGAGGAGGAAGGAGGAGAGGAAGAAGGGTCAGCTTGGGGTGGATGACGCTTTGGTGGGCCGCCGTTTAGTGAGTTTAATAGAGCTCGTGGACCGGTAGGAGGAGCCTTGCCTGACATTGTCGAGCCAGAGCTGGCCGACGTTGTCGAGGAGAGCGAAGGATGTGGGGGTCGACCGCTGGACACTGACCTGACACTGACACTCAACCTGGCCGTTCCTGTCCTGTTCCTCTCCTCGCTCCTTGTTGACACTCGTTTTGTGCCTCTTCAAAATCAACTCTCTCTCTTCTCTCCATCAAACGTAGTTCACTCGTATCATAATCGTCTTGACTTGACGGCAAGCGTGCGATCTCTGTCATGTCCTTTCTCCTGAACGCTCCACATCGACCCCTCAAAGACCCAAGTTCGGACGAAGACACGTTGTCAATGCGTGATTCATATTGGCTGTGCAGACCACGTCAACCAGAGAGCTAAAAACAAAAACATGCCCAATGCTGCCTGTATCTCTGCGCCCCGATGGCACAAGAAAATCACCAACACCTTGCACACACAAAGTAGTACCCTTGTACCCTTTCCCTCTCTTTTATTTCTATTTTTATTTGATCCAACAAAGTACTTAGAATTGTGAAATATAATTATTATTACTCGTACTAGGGTTAGGGTTAGCACGACGTACCGACAAAAAAGAGGGGCCCACCCAGCCCGAGGGCCGGAGTGGGACAGGAAAATATTGAGACGGTGCATGAGCCGAAGCCCATACAAACCGCAAGTTCCCCCTGGGGACAAGGTCGCCGTGCTATGGGAGGCCCTCACAGCCCATGAACCCAGGTACATGAAGGGATTTATGCCATCAAGGTAAGTATGAAGATTTCTCGTTCTTGCCTCAGGGTTTATAAATGGTGAGATGTTGCGCACGGACCATTTCTCACGTCATCGGCCCTTGCGGGTGAAGGACTATCCTGGCGCCGGTGCTGCCAGCTGCCAGAGCGCAGCCAGCCAGTTCCAATCCTGTGAGCTCCACCAACGTTGCAACGTGAACGCCACACGACTGACTTTCTGCAAACAAATTAGATAAATGAAACAGCCACCCCACGATCGAACGATGGTGTAACACAGGCCTAGACTATATCATATAGGTAGGTGTGGAATACCTGAACTGACAGATATCCCCCTACGTGCTGCTACCATTTGTGACGACATATTCAAGGTCTCACCGTACACTTGTTCATGCTTGTTTGGGCAAATGTGCACACACGATCCCTCTCAGACTGCGCTGTCGTCACTATCCATAGGTCATACCACATCTTAACCGCGAGATACTCACTGGAGCAAGGGCATGATGACTGGTCTATCGCCATCAAACAAATAAACATACACATCTTCCGAGCCTTCCGGCCTCTCCCTCTTCTCTCCGTCAGCTTTTGGCATGCATCTTCACTTCACCTTCACCACCTTGAACCTAGACTACTGTCTTACGAGGGACCCATTTCGAACATCATGGTATCGACTACAGCGGCTATTTTCTTTGCTTCGCCCAACTCCGCGATCATAAGTGTGCAGTCCTGTGGCGCCTCGGTGGCCACGACTGAGAACGAACACAGCTTCCTTCCTTCATTTCCCCACGCACGAGCAATACTAGGTGTCAGGTGACACAGGCCAACCGCTTCGCTCCGTCTTCTTGAGGAGAAACGGACACATTCGACTCGGAGCTTCGTGAGACTATAATATAAACACAGCCAACTACCTCCATCGTGCAGAGCGCATGCACTTCCGGGTCACAACACAGTGACGCATGTTTTCGTGCTCATGCTCATTGAATGTATCCAACGCCCCATCGCATCGAACGCGTGCCAGTGTCGCGACAAAGAGTAACTGAGCCTGCGTAGCACACTCCGAAGCGAGGGAGCCCGAGGAGAAACCGTTGGGAGTGTTTCAGCGGTTGAGGTTCCCTTCGTTGCTGATGTCGTCGCAACTTGAATGATTACAGAGATCTGACAGAGATAAGGTCGGTGTCTAGCCTCGATACCACCTCAATCCAGCGAAAATTCGCAACCCTCGAAATTTTCACTTCTGGATCCAGCTGGAAAATCCTCGCATACTCCTAGTTATTTTAACTAGAGCGATGTCGCTGCGATAATTTTTGGCGCTGCTTAGGCTGGTAACCGCACTTAATAACGGTCATTACGGTATGGGGTTCGTAGTACTGTGATTGTCACAGCGAAATCAAGCCTATGGCTTCTATCAGTCCCCGCCGTTGTTATCTTTGTCTCGTCTCCCACGAGTGGTGGTTGCCTCATTTTATGCCGGCACTGTGATTACAACACTCCTTGCAAGATATTTGAGCCCATAGATCTGATATGTTTGGTTGTAGCCAAGCTTAATCCACGACCGAGCCCATCGAATTTGAAATTCTCGTTGTTCTAGAGACCTCCAACACTCGGGAAAATTGCAGGGTATTACAACCATACTCGCCCCTACAACCCTCACAAATGAGGGCCCTTGGAATATCTCAAGGCTCACTTGGACGTCATGTTTCCGAACGATCGATCACGGTTCTATATTTCGACATAATTCCCAAGGGGAATATTCCTTGACCATGCATGTACACAATGTAGTGGGACAAACATATGCATAGGCAGTGCTCTCAGCGGAAAAAAAGGGGGGAACCAGCATACGTCTCTCCATTCCCTCCTTTGGTGTCAACTTTGACTTGTCTTTCTTCTTCACCCTCATCGCGGAAGGTCTACACGACTGGTCCAAGGGACCATCCGCGAATTCTGTAGTGACCGGGATGGTTGAGTGATTTAGATCGAACGGAGTGTCAGTTGCACCGGACGTTGCTGTATCACAGTTCGAAGTGAGGCTCCAGCACACATGTTGCTCACTGACCCACTTCTAGTTTCCCGTGGGCTCTAATTTCAGGTGCTACGAGCGGCTCGGGATTGGTAGTTACCTATCATCGCGAGGGCTCCCATCCCGATGACCGTAACAATGCGTTCTGTCCGGATCTGAGTCCTCGAACCAACTATCCACCAAAAAAAGAAAAGAAAAAAAAAAACTCTTCGGGCACTTCTGGGCTGTTTCCTCTTTCGATCGCGCGGTCCTACCTACTCTCTGACCATCGCATTTTCTCATCGCACTCGCTGCAGTTACATCGATCGTCGAAAGAGTAGATCCGTGACAATTTCCGTGTTTGTGCATCATGTCTCGTCGGTCAACTTGAACTAAATACAGGCACGAGTGCCCCCGGGCTCTCAGCCCACGCGTCCTTCCACGCTTCCACGAACGTCCGCGTTCGATCAAGGAACCCCGACGCCGAGGCATTTATTTTTTTACTCACCGTAGCTCATGGTGTTGCAATCCCGGTGGCCGATGTGAGTGGGTTCGAGGGAGTGCTGGCCTGGTGTGCCACTGCGCAGGGATCGTCCACCACACATGCGCGGACTGCACGTAGAATATTTGTCGAAAATATGAGCGCGGATCGGAATACAACGGATTAACTGATAGATAAGATACCTAGCTCGGACAACTCGTCTAGCACGCCTCGCAGCAACCCCTAGCACTGACAGTAGCACATAGATATGCCTTGACATTCGTTACACCCTAATTTAGCTCCATTCCCTACAGCCTGACAAGTAGTTATATACCGTACCCAGTATCGTAGGCCACCTCAGTTCTCGTGTCACTCCCTAGCGGCACACAACACATACATGCTCGGACTCACTCCCAGTAGCGTAGATAATCATTATGCATTCATTAATCATTGCCTGCACAGGCAATCTCCCGCGCGCTTCCCTCGAACTCACACCAGCCTCAAGTTTGCAACACTATTTACCTGTACGAGGGATGCTACAGTGTTGTAAATACAGGTATCAAATGCAGTGAGAGCGACAATTGCTCAGTACGCGTGCACTGCAAGCGCGAGAAGACTAGTCGGTACGGTACATAAACGAACAGCCGACCTCTAGGTACGAAAGTTCAAGAAGAATGAAATATTAGGCCATACTAGATATGCTAAAAGTGCGTGCTAACGAGTGCTGTCAATGCACTGCTATACAGTAGGTCCATTAGTGCAATGCAAGTCATTAGGCACCGAGTTTCCGATGTGATTTCATAACCCCATATTTCCCAATCAATCTGACAATGACGGTAATCCTTCGGCCTACTTGTGCTTGTGGCCGAAAAGTCGCTCTTCGCTGATGCTGTCGTCAGCAAGTTTTTCCAAATGTCATAAATAGAGATACCAACGCGAAGATCCACAAATGTTGAGGACTATCGTACGTTTCGTTCGTATACGGAAAACGATCTGCGTGGAGAAAGAAAGGGTTAGGCTATGCAAGCCTGGGATTTTCAAGTACATACATCGTGGCTGCTCGGAGAGGAAGGTGATTGGCGCAGTCTCATCGAAGTAGCTGTAAGCTGCGAGGCAAGTCGGTTTTCAGAATTCGAGGCGGTTCTTTTGTGGATCGACTTACCAGTCCTCCAATTGTGGCGCATGTTTCCGCTAACGAGTCTGCGATCACGGTTAGCCGTGTCTCTTCTATGATAGACATAGGACGTACAAGTCCGGAGGGGCAAGAGGGTGCTATGTAGCACAGACCATGAGAGAAGCGTTACGAAACAAATGCCTCCACTTACGTTCTTGAGGCCTGCAGTCTTGATTTCGCTGTCCAAATCGGGCCATTCGAGCACCTCACTTCCGGCCATGCCTGCGACAATCGATATGATTATTCGCAGTTTACACTGTGTCGCAGAAAACGATGTACCCTTGAATTCTATTGGCCGGTCCATATGGCCGCCGAACGTGGCCGTCTTGACATGATGGCGTTCAAACATGAGTGTGATGAATTGGGCGCAAGTCGATGCGCAATTGCCGTTACCGACTGGAACGACGGGCTCGGTGGATGTCAAAAGTTGATATGGAAAAATCTTACCGATGACCACGTTGCTACATGGACAAACTTGAGAAGATCAGGAGGGGAGAAGATATCAACACATACTTGAGATCAAAAGGAGGTGTTTCGAGCATGGTCACAATCGGAGGCGGGCACAAATCCTTTTTAATATGTCAGACTAGAGTTGTAATGGACAGAAGGCGCTTCTACCTTGAATCTCTGTGAGGTGGGTTGTTTGCGGTGATCAATGGAAAAAGGAGCAGACGGGTCGTTGTAATCAAAGCTCTGAGGCATCACTGTGTTATCCAAGAAAAGCCCTGCGATAGAGGTTATCCTTCACGTAAATGGTCCCAAGCGGAGCTTACAATTGTCGCCAGAATAGCGGGTGATTGAACTATTCAGCTGTTGTGCGATAACCGCTTTCAAAATTTTCTGAGCGAGTGGACTGGCGCGATTAGTAGACTGGAACCCTCTAAAATAGGTGGTCAGATGTGCAATCCTGCTTTTACACTCGGACCCCATACGGATATATAGTTTGTGCACCAGTAAGGTACTGATGGAGGAACAATCCCAGGCAAATGTATCCACCTGGGGCCGCTGGTGTCAGACTTTCTGGTATTTGATCACAAATGCGTACGAACCCCCGTTATTGGTCACGTCGATCAAGAGGTTCTTGACGCCAGATGCCTTAAACTGTCTGACGGCGGCCTCAACATCGACTTGGAACTGATTGAAATCTCCTTCGAAGGAGCCGACGAACATCTAACATGGGCATTGAATTAATGCGCCGCTATAGGCGGAACTGAACGGTAGCGGGGGGCACGCACGGCTCCAGTCTTGTTCCCGGGAAGAACGAAGGACTTTATTACGCCATTACTACCATTGGTAGGTATCAAATCAGGCAAGGGAACAATAGGATGAGTGACAGCGGTCTTTGAGTGAGCAGTGTGGTCTATAGCCGCCGCACGAGCGTGACCACGTGGACTTCCCGAGGGGGATCTCCTGTCGGCTCCGTTTGTTGTATTAGTTGCGGCGCAATTGTTGGCCCAGCTAAACAAAATTTGTGAAGCCACTAGCAGGTGTGGGAAGAGAAGGACGGACTAAGATGACCGATCGGTGAAATTGGCACCAAGGAGAACGGCGACAAAAGGAACTTGAACACGCTCAGGCATGTCTGAGGTTGAGTTCACGGGATTAAGTAAGAATTCTAGGTTAGTGTGCTTTGGGGAAGGCCGGCTGGCAAGGTCGCCAAGACGTTGAGACGAGGTGTTACCGGTGATCCGATAGCCGCTGACAACGCTGTTTACCCTGACATTATGGTCGAGGAAATTGCCGGACACTGTACTGGCAACCTTGTCGATGTACTGACGAGCAGGGAGTCCATCGATTTCGATCACATTAGCACCGGCAAGGCGTTCCCAGTTGAAACCCTTCGCCGCAAGGTAGTTGGTGAAACCTTCGCCCATTTGACTAACGAGCTGGACAGAATTCGGGGCGATGAAAACATCGTTGTCCAGAAGGATAACAGGAGCAGGCAGAACGTTTTGGAAGGTTCGGTAGCAGTCTGAGAGCCAGACTGACGACCGGATGAGGTCACGAGCAAAGCGATGTAGCGAGAGCAAAGCGTACGCGTATGTCCATCATTTAACTGAAGTATGAATTCCTCGAGATCCATATTAAAGTCAAAGTCGGTCTAAAATCGCGATGAAGCATAAACGGGATCGTCGTTGAAGGAGCGGGGGATGTACTCACCGCGTATCGCGTAGAGTTGATCCGCTTGATGTGCGCGCGTATGTCTGTGCTCGACTCGTGAAAGAGTTTGGGAAGGTCGAAATAGTAGTCCTCGAATGTATAGAAGTCAAAAACACGCGAGACGACAGACAAGACGTTCTGTCTAAGAGTCTCATTGAATGGGAATGACTTTTGACAAGCCATGGCGTGGGCGGGATCAACGAATTCCTGTCCAGCAATTATCCTGCAAGGGTCGTGTGCGTCCGTCGCAGCAGCGGGTAACACTTTACTAAGCAGGGCGGGCAGAAGCCCAAAACGAGTGAACTTGAAACGAGTGAACAGCATGGCAGCCAAGGGACCTGGTAAAGAGCGTGGTGGTGAGAAGGACTGCAGGGTGCTCTTCACAGCTCATTTGGCTAAATAGCAACAGCATAGAAAAGCTCGACTGCCAGAGCCGCGGCGCATGGAGCTATGTACCTTAAGTAGAAACGGGCATATCGTCACGAAGGTGCTGGACCACGTTCCTGCCATGGCAACCTGGTGGAGGGTCCCTGTTGCTCCCAATAAAAATCAAGACAACCAATATCCGATTTGTTGGGAATGGCATGCTGTTGAGTTGGGTTAGCTGTGATTGTGCACGGGACATTCCCGAGTCGGCAGAGCATGGAGAGCACTTGGGGGCAATTACGCTTAGCGGGCTTCTATTAGTGCAATGGTTGGTTGAGTGGAAAGCGAGTGATCCATGTCTCTCACGGTCAAGTCCGCGGGCGCACAAATATCTTCGGCTCGACCCACATCAAGTGAGGTATCCTACCCTACTCTCCTCTACAATACAATCTACTGGGTAATCGCATAAATGTCTCACAATACAATTCCAAGACCGCCGCACGCCAATGAGCATGGTGAAGTTTCACTCATCCCCCTTCTTCCACTGCAGGCACCTCCTGAACCCCTCGAGTATCCCCCTTGCCATGCCCGTCTCGTGATCAACGCTTTACCAGCGCGTATACCATCACAACACATCTCATCCCGGCTGCATTCCCACGTTCCTCACCATTCATTCCTGTGCCTGCTTTTCCCAATCATGAGAGCAGAGATGAGCGCGGTGCGCGCATTCGGCAATACACAAGCGAGCTTCTCTCGCTACAAGCTCAGCATGTGCCAAACGATACCAGGGTGCGGCCAACGGTGTTGTGGAGCGTGTTGAATCGTTATGTGCGTACGAGTAGTGGGGGTGGCTTGACGCTCTTACTGCTACATCCGAACGGTCTGCACAAGGAGGTGAGTGTCAAAATCTGATTACGCGCCAGGGGTTTTGCTCAATCCCCTCGTACTGACTACTGACTATTCTAGACGTTCGAGCCCACACTCCATCATTTATTGCAAGCCGCTGATGAGGACAAGCAATACCAAATTGATGAAGTTTGGGCTCTTGACGCGGTACAACATGGTGACTCTGGGCTCGTCAACGCGCAGGACCTTGGAGCTCTGTGTGGGTCTCCCACCTCTTTACACCTCCGACAGGAATCAATGTTTTCTAGTCATCTGGAGTGACCACGCCCGTGATATTCTGAACTTTATATTGCACTTCCTTCCCGAAATAGTGACGCCCTCTGCACTTCCGACTCACCTGGCGAAGGTACCTATTGAAGTCAGCAAGGCACGGGAGAGGCGTGGTTTTACTAATCGCAAACTCATCGTCGTCGGTCACTCATTCAGTGGATGTGCTGCGTGCGTACCACTACTTCCCAGAGCAGTCGTACCGTCTGACGCGTGACACATGAAATTGCTCAGAGTACTTGCCGCGCACTCAAGTCCGGCGCCATTCTCGGGGTTGGTGCTCGTCGACCCAGTAATCATGCCCCCGTCTCTCGACCGGGATGAGGTTCTACGACAACTTATCGTTGGAGCACTCGCCCGGCGTAGCATCTGGCCGAGCCGGTGAGCTACATGTTTCTATTTCCAAGTCATTTCCCACACGCGCGTGCTCCAGGGAAGAGGCGTACTCCTTGTTAAGCAAGTCACCGTTCTTTGGCGCTTGGGATCCGGGTGTACTTAAGAACTACGTCAATTATGCTCTCGTCGAGGATTCCAGCGGGCAGGTCAGCCTCAAGTGCACGAATGTCCAGGTATGTGGATATGTCACTGGCGCAGGGCAGGGGTGGCGGTTGTTGAAGCTAGGTACAGGAGGCGGTGGTATTTGCAGATGGAATCCGCAGTAAGGAGGCGTGGTCGGCTCTGCCACAGGTCGATAACCGGATTGCAATCAAATGGCTTGTTCCGTCCTGTGAGGAAAGCGTTCTTCAAAGCTACGAACTCGTGCAAGAGGCTGTTTGGCGTAGACCGGAGAACGCGACCAACACGGTAGTCTCCAAGGCGGCGCACCTCGTAAGCCTGATTTAGTAACGAAGACTGGTTAACTAATGGGCGCACGCCTCACGTCACCCCGAAAGGTCACCCAAGATAGCCCGCGGCAAGTTGGTAAGCTATTTTGTGCTCGGATCTGCCGGCACAGCTCACACATACTCAGCCCAAGGCTTGCATGATTTCTTGCTGGCCAATGGTGGCTCTCCGAAGAGCCACTTGTGATACAACAACACCCGAGCGGGGCGAGGGAGGCGGTGTTATGTCATCATCAAGTGTTTTGGATCCCGGGTCAGGTCGTGTGAAAGCGCCTCTCCTCTCCTGCCAGTAGAGGCAGGTTCTGCATAGAAAGCTTTTGTATATTATACTGCTGTGTGGGTAACAATGAGAATGTGTACGGAGAAAGATGCATGAAGGCCAAGGCACAGAAACGGGACGGCCAAGGTGACGGTTGCGCACGCGAGAGTGCATCTTTCGTCCTCGTCCGTCTGTTAGTGCGAGCGCCCGTGCCTACTCTCCCTTCCTTATCATCATCTTCACCCCTCCCTCCATTCTTTGCGGAACCCCCATCTTACTCACCTCTTTCCCATATTCATTCCCGCTCCCTCTTTGACCCATGTCATGTTATTCTGCCCATCTGACACTGCCCCAGGCGCTCCTTGCCACCTTCGCTACCCTTCCCTTTCTCTTTGCCCCACAGGCATGGGCGGCTCCACATTCCAACCTTATGAGGAGGAGTGGTAGTAGTAGTGGTGGTCAAATAGTCGTGCGCCCCTTAACTGTCTGCATGTTCTCCGCTCAACAAACCATTCACCCAGGCTCCCATCGTCGCTGCTCTCGTTTTCATCGTCGCCATTCTACTGTTGTTTTACAGGAATAGACTTCTATCGAAGCTCCGGCGCATCACCCTCCCCTCATATTTGGTGCGAGAGCGCCCTGCACCGACGACCGTTCGGGATCTTACTGCGGAGGAGATTGCTGGGACAGCCGTGACAAACCAAGCTCAGGCTGCTGCAGCCGCTCACACAGAGCGACGGACGAGGCGTAATAGGCGTACCCCCAGTCAAATTTCGACGCGCTCGCTTCCGGTATATATGAAAGAACCCGGCGAACTTGAGCTCGTCATAATTCAGTGAGAGCCACTTTGGCCCTGGCACGCCGGTCAGAGTCTAACCTATATTCTGCGCACAGAGGCTCGCAGGACATGGAAGACGCACCGTTGACAACGCAAGTCGTCATGCCATCTGTCAGAGAAGACGAAGACGAAAGCGCAAATTCACATTCTCACAACCTCTCGCAAGCGTCTTATGACATCGTAAATGACGATCCTCATGCCCAAACGCCTTTGCTCGGGACTGACGAACCTAACGAAACTACTCATGAACGCCAAAACTCTAACACCCATATTCCCCCAACGGTGGATATCTCAGACGCCCGGTACAATGACCCATCCTCCCCTCTTCGGCGCAACCCTAACTTCGCAGACCCTCGAGGTGAAGCCCCACCTTATTTCGAAGTTGTCGGGGATCTGCCAGACATTACGGCTACGTATGGAGACCTTGCTCGTGTTGACACCACAGACACCTTGCCCATGGCCCCAGATACCTTGCCTGCCACTACAAGTAGTGTTCCAACGCGCAGACGGTCCATGTTCCGTGGTCTCATTGATGCGGCCTCGCGCGCTCTTTCAACGCCTCATTCCTCGGTCCATCCTTTACCTATCCCTCGACCATCTCGAGATATGACTGTCTCACCCCCGCCGCGTCCGTCAAATCTGTCCAACCGGCCGCGCGGCACACCTTCTCCACGTGGGGGCCACCGCACGGTGCCGTCGAGCGGGTCTGTTCTTAGTTTTACTTCCTCCGCATTTGGACGGACCATATCACGCACACGTTCTCGGTCCGTAACCAATACGGCTGCCGACCTCTGCTCGCCATCGACCCTCTCGATCACTTCAATCTCCGCTCCCCTAACGCATACGGTCGTGCGCACAGACTTTGTGTACCCACGTTCAGGGCCGACCCCCGAGCAGCTCAAGCTCATCTCATCAGTCGAGTCTGTGAGCAAGTTCGGCGTTCCATACGGCCCAGATGCAGTCGCATATGCCTCTGCATCACTTGTCAATCTACATGGGCCACCCCCAGGATTTGAGGAGCATCCTTCCACTGACGGGTTGCCAGGTCCAAGTGTCGCGGTGACACGGGCACGCGCCATGTCAGCGCTCAGCAGAATGTCCGGAGACGGCAACGTGCCTGCGTCGCGGCTATCCCTGTCTTCACTTCCGTCCTCTTCTGGTGAGCCAGAGGCCGCAACATCTCATCCCGAGCCAGAAACACGCCCCCCCGTACCGGATCTCAGCAACGGTGCGTCAGCGCCTGAGCTTGAGCCCTCCGAAGACAAAAAGGAGAAAGAGGAGGTCAATCCCCCCAGAGTGCCCTCGCCGTCCCCTACGGTGGGAACGACTTCGACTGCACCAACGATGATGAAAGCGACTGCATCGGAGCTCGGCGTCGTCTCCGAGTCCCTAGATGTCGCCGTAGCATCAGGCAGCGATCGACTTGCTCTTCCCTCCTTTGGCTCGGAGATGACAACAGCAACACACACGAAGCGCAACCCTAGTGCACCGTCATCCTTCCGCATGCCATCAACCCCGCTGGGCCGTACATACTCCGCCTCACGCTCCAGCTCGGTCGACACATTCCAAACGGCTGCATCTGACCCTGAACAGGGGCAGGGGTCGGAGCACGGTGGAACTTCAGACACGGAGCAGGAGGCATTTGCGGATGCAGAGAGCGGTGGAGAGACTGAAGCGGAGACGACGCCTGTAACACCGCATGCCGTCCCTATGGAAGTCTTAATACCTGGCTCCGAACTACCTGTGCTGAGTGTCTGAGGTGAGCTCGCGTGCCATAAAAGCAATGTATGAAATTTTCGGTTACAGTATCCTTTTTTTTCTTGTTTTTTTCGTGTTGGATGATGACATGTATTGTGGTGCTTGTCACTCAGAATCCCGTTTTTGTTTTACTCTTGACTATTTGGTTGTTTTGCAGATCTACGTTAAACTTGCTAGTTCATTGTACACAGTCTACATATGCTTTATTTATATTACACACGACACAGCGCAGCCAATCAACGCCTTGGCCTCTGCACCTCCCATCACGTGCTACCCCTAGTTTGGGTTTGAGCGAGCGTCACTCGCTCTGCTCCGTTCACTCTTCCACAAAACAAAATGACCAGCGCCAAAATAATCATCCGACCACGCAAGTTTCAGGACAATTCCACGACTGCGGGTCCCTCTCGCCTCGAGGTGCGCAATCCAAGCTCCCCGGCAGAGGACCGCGACGCGCCTATGAATGACAACGACCACGATGATCACGACGCCGAGGATGATGCACAGACGACTAATGTCGCTACGCCCGTGAACGAGGGAGACGACGATGGCAGCGCCGCCGACGAACCCGTCGAAGAGGCGGTTCCCATGCCGCGGCCGCGCGGCCGCCCACGCGGGCGAGGACGCGGCGCACTGCTAGGGAGCGAGCGTGCAGGACGCGGACGAGGGCGCGGGCGCGGGCGGGGCCGGGGCAGGGGTTCGCGCGGTGGTGCTGCTGTTGGTGTGGGTGCCGGCGCTGGCGGTTCTGGCGGGGGAGGAGGGATCACGATTCGCCTTCCAGGTCGCGGTGGGACGAGCGGCGCCGGCGACGCGGCAGGTACGGGCGGTGGCGCGGCTGACGATGAGTCGGCGCCGGCGACGGGCGGCGAGGAGGGCACGCCTGGTGCTGAGGGTGCGGCGGGTGCGGGGGCGGTGGCACCGCCGCTGCTGGACGAGGAAGTCATGGGTGGCGGCAAGCCGTTCCGCGTCATTCAGGGCAAGGTGTACGTGATTGAGGGCGACGAGCTGGTGACAGAGGACAGCGCGAAGGGCGACACCAAGATTGATAAGAATGGGAATTTACTCGGCGGTGCGTTTTGCGTGTTCGCCCTCTCTGTTCACCCCCTTCTCCCCACTTTTCCCATTCCAGCTTGTATGCGTGTGCCTCGCCTTGTTGACGCTTTTGCTTGTGCCCGGTAGGCCGTAGATTTAAGGCGCAGACATTCAAACTGCCCAATCGCCATCCCGAGCGCATGTACATGCTCGCGATCGACGCAGCGCGAACCTCAGGCTTTCGCGATTCGTTGTACTACTTCCGTCGCAACCCACTTGCGCACAAGCTCAACGCCACGCAGCCGGAAAAAGAGTTCCTCATCGAGATCGGGAAACTGGGCTCGCATCTGCGCACGCGTAGCGTCACCCTCATCACCGCACGCAGCGCGTTTAAACTGCATGGCTCAAAGACACTCATCGGTGCGCATGACTGCCAAACCCTTCCTTCAATCGTAAATGATTTATTTTTTTTGGTCGGCTTTGGAAGACGGGCGGTGGGTCGTGGATGACTACTACGAAGACAAGGTCCTGGCCGACATCACCGAAAAAGGCCTCAAACCGGGCGACCTCGTCGGCGAGCTCGCCGACCCCAACGCGCCCTCCGCGGCGGCCCTCGCGGCTGCCGAGGTCGCGAATGCGCAAAAAGCGGACCGTGCGGGCGGCACGCAAGGGATCTACCGCGCCGGTGGGCCAACGACGCTCTTTGGCGGGCCCGGCTGGGGCCCCTACAGCGACGGCCCGCTGAACGCGGTGCGTAAGTCGCTCTTGAACCGCGACGGCTTGAACGAGGAGAACTGGATGCTCGTCGCCGCGCAGCGCACGGCCGAGGCGAGCGCCGATTGGGCCAAGCAGCGCCGGCGCGCGCTCGTCCCCTATGGCGGGATTTTTGGTTCTTCCGCCGCCGTCGCCGCCTCTGTGCGGGCTGAAAAAGAGGAAGATGAGGAGGAGGAAGGGGAGGAGAAGGTCGGGAATGTTAAGAAGGAGGGCTTGCTTGGGAAGGGCAAGAGAGGGCACGGTCAAGGTCAAGGTCAAGGTCAAGCACAAGCACAAGCACAGGGTGGGCAAGGGCAACGGGACAACGATGCGGGCGCAGCACGGAGGCGCAAGCGTGCGCGACGGGAGGACAAGGTGCCGAGGGGGGTGTACGAACCGCACAGTGGCATCGTCCTCTGTCAGTTTTTTTTTCTTTTTTACCTCTTTCTCTTCCTCCCCCCCCCCCCCTCTCCTGCTCATTTCTAACTTTTCTGGTAGATCGTGCAGATACGCAGCCAACGCGGGCTCGGTGGGAGGGCTTGAAGGATTCGGGGGAAAAGCGACAGGTGCTCGGGGGCACCAAGGCCGGCAATGGGGCATGGGCCCTTGCTTGGGTCGACACCGCCATGGAACTTCCAGCCGGCGAAGAGGATCACGCAATAGGTCGTGCGGCGGCGGAGGAACGCAAGCGGTTACTAGAACTTGCGGCAGCTGACCTGAATCCATAGCACATAGTTGCCAGTTTGAACTTGTCATTCACTTGCCCTGCTCAACTTATTTTTATTTGGTTACGTCTATTAATCAGTTTCACCTCCTTTCCCACCACGGAGGGCAAACATTCGTTGGAGATGGTGTGTATACAGACATATGGTATCCGCCGAGGACATCCAAACAACAGCTAAGCATAGGTAAAGATGGATAATTTCAGAGCCAAGAAAGAAAACAGCGCAAGGATGCGACATGCAAAAACAGATAGAGATAGCGTCAGACATATAGACAATATAAACAAGGTACCAGGCCCATGAATCACTCAGCTCAGCGCTGGTCATGAGAACTACGTGTCCTCGTCGTGCCCATACGCTCGGCGACTCTGGCACGATGATTCCTATTCTTGAGATGCACCTCGAAATTACTCATGCCATCCCCGGGGATATAGAGCTAACCCGGAAGTCAGCGCCAGGCACGGAGATCACAAGATACTACGAACCTTCCCAGGACAGTCTAGGCATTTCACTCGCCACTCCTGCTCTCCACTAGCCGCCGTGCGAGTCACGATATCAAACCTGTCGTCCGGATATTTCGCATTCATTGCAGCATGTGCGTCGATCAGCGAATGCGGCGGCAAATCCTGTGACACATTCAATTTCGGTGATACGAAAATAAAACAATTTTCACACACGTCAGCGTTGTTGTGGACAGGCGAAGGCGATGTCGGCCGATCTGAGGGCCCGGGAAGCGGAGGTGAGGTGTCATCGGTCCTGGGTGGTGGCATGGGCGTGTTCGAATCAGACTTTGCGTGACCGGCGCCATTTAACTTCATCTTCTGAATCAAAGGAGACTCCGATGCACTTGAACTCCCAGACGAAACAGGTGAAACCGCCCGCTCGGTGTCGACATGACGGCGTCCAGCGCCAGACGGCGCACGTCGTGGTGTCTCAACCACTGGTTCCGTCTTACTAGGTGTCTCAGGCTCCGGCGCTGCTGCAGGCGTGGGCTCATTTTGGTCGACAACAGGCGTGTTGGCGGCACGTGCAGCAGCACCGCCCTTCTTTTTGGGATAGATTTTCGACTTGTCAGTCTCCGTGCGCAAGCCAAGGTGGTATTCGGGATCTGGGTTGTACACAACTGGCCTTGGCCGCCGATGGCGATGCCAAAATTTACCTGCGGCACAAGTAGTTGTCAGAACACCGACATGTCATTTAAAAAATTATTCTTAGTTCCATACCACATGTGCCACATTGAGACTTGTCGCCGAGAGGGCCCTTGCGACGCCCAATGGCGATATCTTCTGGGCAACCGCAGTTCGAGCAGTGCCAAACACCATTGATGAAATTTGGGTGTTGACCGTCCGCGAATTCTTTCTCTTTCGCCTCTCTTTCAAGTTCCTTGGCACGCTTAGCTGAAATGACCCTCGGGAGTCTATTGTCCTGGGGGGGAGGAACAGGCATTGGCGCAGGGGGATCATTTTCTAAAGGAGGCGGAAGTTTTGAAGCATCTGCGGCGGTGGACATCGTTGGTGCTGAAACGTGCGCACGAGGATGAAGGACAGTCGAAGGGTATGATGGAGGCTTGAACAATCCTCTCGTCTTCTTCTCTTTCGGTGCAGAAGGTGTAGGCAAGGTAGGCGCGGCCATAGGTAACGTTGGTGTGATGACGGCAGTGCCATTCTCCGATGCTACCATATTGGCGATAGTAAGTGATGCAGCAGCAGCTGCAGCTCTCCGTGACGTAGGCGCAGCCGCCGCCTGCGCCAGCGCAAGGACAGCAGGATCCACGTCTGGAAAACCAAGGGCAGGGGTGCGAAGGGTCTTGATGGGTTCGCGATCAGGCAGTGCCACACCACGTCTCCCACGAGTGGCCCGTTTCTTCCGCTTGTTCATCTCCTTCTCGCGCTCTTTCTCATTGCGTTCCATCTCACTGTCACTGAGATAGTTGAGGATCGGCGTAAACGCTTGTACTTGATCCATGGGCCGGGCCACCGAAGTAACGGGAGAGAGGAAGGACATGCGCAGATCATCATCTTGCACAGCAGTACCATCTGATGGATGACCAACAAGGAAGAGAGACTTTTGGTAAGTCTGTACTTGCTCTCGTATCGAATGGGCAATAGCAGTCCTGACAAAATATTGTTAGAATATTTCCAAACCAGAAAGTACGTCATTTACTTACCGAAACTCGCCGCCTAAACCGAGTTCCCGCGCGTACACCTCAGCAAACTGCTCAGGCGAAGCACCCGGGTTCTCAATATCCCATTCAAATTGATCATCAAGTTTCATCGATCCAATACCAATATCGAGCTGTCATGTATTACGCCATATTGCACATCAGCTTCCCTGCATGAAATGCATGGCGCACTACGTACCCTAATAAGGATACGCATCTCCTCCAGCTGTTCCTTCTCATCAACCTCAAGATCGGCCACGGTAGCAGGTGCATCCGGATCGCGTTCGACTTTCACATTGGCATCCACCTTGCGTCGCTTCCTACCAGTGACGAGTGCTTCCTTCGGCCGCTTGGCAATAGTTGGAAGTTCCTTGCGCCATTTGTCCCACCATGCTTTGTCGTTCTCCTCAAGCCGACCTCGCAGCAGTGATTCTGCCTCATTTTCGAGTATCGAATCTGTCGTGTGGGCCTGGAAGTCGCTGAGTTGATCCTGTATTGACTTGACGATGATAGATAAATAGGTAGGTGCCAGGGCATAGTCCTCAACGAGGGACTGTGCAAATATCTCTGGCGTAATAACGGGATCTTTTCATCGGCTATCAGCTTACAAATAAACCAATGCTAAGGTGAAATACCCACCATTGAGATTCCATACGAATGCCTCACGCATTCGATGATGCTCGACATCGAATTCTAAACGAATAGGGACAAGGATTTCCTCGCGCTTCGCTTCTTCGGGATCAACTTTACCAGGTCTAGAAGCAAGTTTAGAAAGTGCGTCAAAATTGTTTAATGGCAGTGATACTCACAGTCTGAACCCTTCTCGTCTACCCCTCTTCCTGTTGTCTCGCAAGCGCTGCCCAGGGTATGTGACGCCGAATTTCGTCCTCAACTTCTTCCCATCTGAGACCTCCCACCACATATCACTGTTCTCAGCCCGGGACACTCGCAGCTCTTCTGCCATGCGCTCTTTCATGGCACGATAGATCGCGTCGTACTCTTTGTCGCAGGCCATCCAGTCCTTCACCTCCGCCACCTCTTCTTCCGTTAGCGGCTTGATGTCCGCACGCGGCACGAGGGTAACGCGCATTGTCTTGCCACCTACGGGACCGGATGTTGGGGTTGTAGTAGGAAGAGTAGGTATGGTAGTCGTTGACGCTGCTGCAGAAGTTGGTGCAGAGGGAGGGTGAGGGAGGGGAAGAGGCACCGAGGCAGATGCATCCGCAACAATAGGGAGACCTGGCACTTCCGGCAAACCAGTGTTTATAGTCAGAGGATCACCGGTGTGCATCTGCATGTGGATTTGTGCGGGGGTCACGACGGTTGGCGGCATTTTCTGTACCACGGGACTTTGAAGCGGCGCTTGCACGTCCGTGAACCCAGGCGTACCGAGAACTGCCTGTCGTTGCCTCATTGCTGTACCGCCCATCCCGACGTGGGGCACGCCAGAAGGTGTTGGGAAAGGCGCGGTGCCGCCCGCCATGGGGGTCTGCGGAACTTGGGGAGGAAGTGAGGTTTGGGCAAACTGTTGCTGGAAAAGACCGGTGTCATCGAGACCTTGTTGGAGCTGAGCAACTTGGCCGCCCAGTGAATTCATGCGCGAAGGTACAACATGAGGTGGTCCCATGAGCCCGCCGCCAGCGCCGCCAAGTAGCGTTGGGTTCGGCGAACCCATAGGCTGGGGCATAGGCATGAGTCCACCTGCGCCGACGTTACTTGTATTATTCATCCCAAGCCCCGTTAACCCGCTCCCACCGATACCACCAAACTGCTGAGGCGAAGGCTGCGCATCGAGAATGCCTTGTCCCGTGAGCCGTCGTTTCCGACCTGGTGAACTGGGAACTGGGGTGCTCGGGACTTGTGTGAATCCCTGCGGAGTCTGCATCTGAGGCTGCTGTTGCTGGTGTTGCAGCGGAATCGGCTGTGGTTGCGGCTGAAGTTGTAATTGCTGTTGAGGGAAAGGTGAACCTGCGTGAGTAGGGGTATTTGCTTGCGGCTGTTGCTGCGGCTGTTGCTGAGGAAGGGATGGCTGAATCGGTGTTGGAGGCTTGGGTGTACCGATACGCTGGCCCTGACCAAACATGTTAAACCCACTGGAAGTCCTTGGCCGGCTTGGAGGCCGCTGCATTCCTCCAAGCTGACCAACGGCAACTAAAGCTGGTGAAGATGGCGTAACCACTGCTGGAGCTCCGGAGTGATGGGATATCTGCGATTGAGAAGTTCCTGGACGCGAAGATGGTGGGCGGGGAGGTGGTGGTGGCATCATGTGGAACTGGGAATTCTGTTGAGGGAACTGCAGTCCTTGCGGGGACTGCTGAGGAAACTGCTGCGAATGTGTGACAGAAGAGGTGGATGAAGGCCTCTCAAAATAGTTTGGCGTGTTATGCATGCTCTGCTGCTGAGCGAGAACACTCTGGAGGCCGTTTGGTTGACCTGTATTAAATTGAGACTGATCCTGAAGGAACCGCTGTTGCATCGGTTGTTGCATTTGCTGCCTTTGGTCAAACTGAGGCTGTCCCTGGTTCAATTGTCCCATCTGTCTCTGCTGCAACATGCGTTGTTGTTGCTATCGATAGGAAGACAGGAAGTTGAAAGGAAAAAAAAAGGGGAAGGGGAGTAGGGTCAGTTATGGCGGACACGTCAAAAACATAACGATTGCTTACCAACAACTTGGCCTGCATCTGCTGCCGCGCTTCTATTTGCTGCTGAGGGGTCATTTGTTGCAATTGAGCAAGATGCTGTTGAGTAAGATGCTGTGGGTTAAATCCCATTGCGTTCGCGTTCATGCCACCCATGCCCGCCACGCTGGCATTAGCCATGTTACCCATACCGCCCAGACCGAGGGCGCCTTGGTTTACACCATTCAAGCCACCTCCCATGTTGGGCGGCATGGGATTGCCACCCTGCATTTGAAGAAGCATGGCGGTATTTAGTGACTGACCGAGTTGCTGTTGAGTTATGGCAGATGCTCCGCGACCGTTCAGTATCTGTTGATGGTTCATAGCCAAGCCCTGTTGTTGTTGCTGCTGTGACTGCTGCTGCTGCTGTTGTTGTTGTTGCTGCTGCTGCTGCTGCTGAAACATTTGGGGATTCATCAACGCAGGATTATTGATGTTCTTCTGAAATTGTGGATGTTGGCCGGTCTGGAGGGATTGTAACATAGCAGGAGTGAGAAACTGCTGCTGCCCTCCTTGGGCCTGTGGAAATCCATTGGTATTGACGTTCATTGAGATTCGTGGGCAGGGACGTGTTTGATGCTATATGCGGGGCCCACGCGAGGGTGGGAGGAGCACCTGGAAGAGGATGTGTCAGCAAAGAGATGGAGTACTGATTACGCATCAGAGGGCGGAGAGATAGAATACCTGGATGGAGAACTAAGCGGGGAGGAGGGGACGTTAAGCACGTGCACAGATGGGGGAAATATGGAAATGAAAGGGATAGCTGGCAGAGGTCGGACCTCACGTGGGGGGGAAGGGACACCTGATTGGGAGGGGAATAGAATGTTAGCATATAGACGACGAGGATGAGGAAAGGGACATTGGATAGAAAGAGAATGAAATGGGATAGAAATGGGAATAGGAGAGGGGCCGACGGTTCGGGGAGGGCGCACGGACCAGGGGAGGAGGGAACGAGGGAAAGATGGATCGGAAGAACCCAAAAAAGCTTACGTTTGGGAGGACGGAGGTAAGCTGGCGGTACGAGTGGACGGGGCACTGGTGACGCTCACTCGGAGAGCCGAGGGTTGGGAGGGTGGGGAGGGGGAGGGGACGATCAATGGAAATGATGCGATACCGCTGTCCACTTGGTATCGCTCACTTGTGCCCGTAAGGAACTGATTACACGGCCCTGACGTATATAAAAAGCACGACAGTCTTTTTTTCCTTCTTTCAAAAAAAGTGAGAGGCTTGAAATGAGGCGTTGCCTGACCGATTTCTCTCAGATTGGACGAGTGGGGAGAGTGGGCGGCGGGGCGGGGCGGGGGCGTACAGCTAGCAAGAACGAACAACAGGGCTGAGAGTGCGACCAGTCACGGAATCAACGTGACGGCGCGGTCACGTCACGCTCCCACCCTACCCTACTACGGGGACCGAGTACAGTACAGGCCACATACAACACTTTTTACATACGGGAAAAGGGAGGGACGGGACGAGGAGGAGGGGAAGGGAGAGGGAAAGGGGAAGATAGACGGGCGGGATACATGAACGCGGCTGGCGACGGCTTGAAGCCCACTCCATCCTGTAAGGAGATCTGAGATCGACCCCGGGACTGGTCACCCAAATGAAGAACGTCCACTCGCTTTTTCCTCCCTCTCAGCTCACCTGTCACTCCCTCTCTTCTATATCCGTCCGCCTTCTAGCCGCTTCCTCTTCGCCCCCGTCCTCCCTTTTCCGTCAAAATATTCAATTCCATCCGAGTCATCCTTTACGCCACACCCCGTTTCCCTCTTCTCATTTGACGCCCTTGTTCCACGACAAACTCGGTCCGAACATTTCTCAAAATACGGTGAAACAATCTTATATATATCATCCTCATCGCGCCCAATCCCATCATCACCATCTTGTCCACATTTCCAAATCCCCGATTCCACAACTCACAGGCGCTTCCTCACCCACTTTCTCCTTATTCTTCCCTCTTTTCTGCTTGCCAACCTGATCCCCAACGTTTGATCGCTCCCTCTCCGCCTAACAATCAACTTTATTGTTGCCCTTTGCACATTCAGTAGTATTATCTAGTGCGATGCCCCCGCCAGGTGGCCCGCCTTGCTGTTCTGCCAAGCGTCTTTCTTCTTGGCCCACGCATAGACGCTGTAACCTGTGTATTTCATACCCCCAGAACCCTCGTCAGACACTATACAAAAAATGTAACAATAGACGTACCAATCCCGACCGGAATGATCCAGTAAGGCAGCTGTGCAGCCAGCCGACGATACCCATTGAACAGGTAGTTGCGGAACAGGTGGTTGGTGGCGCTCTGGCGGAAGGGAGACACGCCTGTAACTTACGTTCAGGTCTCAATTCAATGGGTTCGGTGCGTGAAACCGACGTACTGTAGGTGACTACCCCGCGTTGCCTCTGGATTCCATGATGGTAGTCACCCCACCACACATTCTACAAGTCGTGTTGCGCGTAAGTCGTTGGGACCCCAAGAAAACGTGGGATTAAGACTCACGTAGACCTTGGCTGTGGAGGACGCATCAACAACAACCGCGTGAAAATCCGAGACGAAACGAAACGAAGCACTCACGGCCAGGCATTTCACTCATGGCAGGGGATGTCACTCTCATCTTGAAAAGAGTGTTTGTTGTATGACAAAGTAATTAAAAAAAGATCCTCGGTGTTAGCGTTGCTGGTGAGTGTCGAGTGTCGAGGCGAGAAACGCCGCTCGTTGTACACTTGGAGAGCTCGGACCCGGACACCCGGACCGGACTTGCCTTTGGCACTCGCACTCGTTCCTAGTTCGTTCAGCCTTGAAAGCGACCTGGTTTTACAGATATCTTCATTGAAAAACACCACGGTTGATACGTTGACATGTCAATTCACTCAGAGACTATAAGTCTGCTTCGCGAGATGGAGCTCGTTTTCCAGTCTATTACATCATACCAACCCACAATCCCCAGTCCCCCCATCTTAGACTCCTCAGCGGATACTGTCGCTGTCGCCAATCAGGATAGCCGGCATCTGTACGGTCTGCGACCTTTTCTCGAGGCAGTGAAGCGCGATATAGATGTCGTCAAGCAGGTACTCCTCTCCTGCGCCTAATTCCGATCAGCGTTATCGAGAATGACTCGAATGACGACCCCCACAGTAGTTCCTTGCGGATCCTGACGCTGCCTTGTTGCCGCCCCCTTCCACAAACGCACCCTACCTCATTACCGTGTGGAAAGAAGTGTTGTCATCCCCACCCCCCATAACTGCGATCGGCAAAACGTTCTGCGAACGATCACAGATCGCAACTGATAGGGAGGGAAAAGAACAGGTGCACACGCGAAGATCCGGCAAGTCCACGGGTGTCGTCAAAGTTGACGTTGTCGCCGATAACGGACACATTTGGATTCGTGTCAACACGCACGTAATATCCTCTTGTGTTCTTTCTCCGTGAATTCTTAATTTCTGTGTGCTTAGTGCCAAAAATTCAAGGTTGTTAGCAGAGTTCCGCGAAATTGACTCTTATCTCACAGACTCCGACGACGACGGTGGCACATCTAGCGACGTGACTTGTTCATCACCAGCGCAAACGGAATTTGATAACAGCCTCCTGCGCACGGGACGTGCACTCCTCGCTGCCGCCCGGGATAACCCAGTACTAGGTACTAACACACCACCTGGGGTCGTCCTCCGTCTCACACGAATAGACCCTGACGCCACGGACGAAAGCGGAAATGATCCAAGGATCGCGCTTACAATCCAGTCTCTGCGCGATATGGGACTCTCAATACAGTTAGGCGAGCGTGGCGCGATCAAACAGCCCACAGACTCAGCGCCCGTAACGCCCTCCCTTCCGGCACTCATCCCGACACATCAGATCAACCTCGACCTCTCCATCCTGATCGCACTTGTCTCTGATCTCACCCACGCACCGCTTCCTGAGTCAGTGGATGCCGCGCACGAGCGTTTCATCCCATCTGCAGCGTACCTGGAATGGAAGCGATCGCGCCTCCGTGCGAAAAGCGGCGACGACACAAACGCAGTTAGGGAAGACACTGACGACTCATTAGATACGACGCAGCACTCTCGTGCACTTTCCGAGCAGCTGGAGCAGGAAATGCATAAGGGGATACTTCAGGAAATTCGCGAGCGGTTACTCGCATGTCGGGCGCAAATGACTGTGGATGGCCCCACCCACGTTCCCGTGCCACCCCCTGAGAGTGCGTCTCTACCCATCGAGTTTTGGACGACGCCGGAGGCACGGGACCGCTGCCTGCGTATCGTTTCCAAGATCGGGGGACCAGCCGAGAGGCGCCGCGCGCACGCACTCTTCCCCATGTCGTCGTCGGTGGACAGCGGCCTCTCGTCCCTGGTTGAACAAGAAGCACAATACTGGGCCGATTCACGCTACCCGCGCGGTTTCCTCCCTCTGCTACCTATCCGAGTATTCTCCGCGGCCGAGCTCACACCACCCAGCCCACCACGCGCGGGATTCTACAGCGCGCTCGAGGCAACATGTCACGCGCTGCTCGCGGCCGGTGACATGCCCCACCCGCGTGCGCTCGAGTCCGAGGTCACAGGCGAAGGAGGAGGAGAAATTCGGCGTGCCTCGGTTGTGCGCACGAATATACGACTGACAACGCATACGGCGCAGAGCTTGCTGAGCGGCGCGGCGCGTGGATGGACGACACTCACGGCGAACAGGGCTAGCGTCAAGGTGATGCTGCGGGAGGTCAAGATGCGCGGATACGGCATCGACGCGCGGGGCCGAGGAGACGGCGCTGGCGCGGTAAGTCATCACGCGGTATTGTGGGTCGTCGATCCGAGGAGCTTGGCGGAAGGGATGAGGTCGGACGTCGTCGGCGTTGCGCCAGTTCGGCCGGCCCTACTTGGGTGAGTAGCGCTTGATGATGTCGGTATCAGTGGCGACTGGTGACCTCTTGGCATGGCTTTCCCTCCTTGTAAGTATATGACCTGCGCTTGTGGCTGCAAAATTTGAGGTGGAAAAGTTCGCGCGGGGAGGAAGTCCATCGGCTGAGAGTGTCCCCCCTCTCCGTTCACACACTATAGTGAAACGTATCGATGGTTGCTGTAATTGAATTGTGCTTGACGTATTGTCATGACCTAATTGCCTTTCTCTGACCTGATAGTTAACGTGTGCGGCGAATCAGGAAGGGCGAACATGCGACCCCCCGCGGCTTCAAAGGAGAACACATGGGCCCCAGTGCAATGAACGTGGCCAAAGAGCGCGACTTTTGGGGGTTTGATTGGTACCAAAACGAGCGCGCATCGACGGTGAAAGGGGGGAGGATGAGAAGGCAAATTAGGCAGTGAAGCGACGGCCATTCAAAAAAAAACAAAAAACAAAAAGTGAGATTGAATGAACGGGGCCCAGTGAATGTGCACGAGTTCGGAAATCGAACTTTGACCGCGTTCCATCTGCCTGCCGGCATCGTCATTTCATCTTTCAGGGCTTCCTTCACTGTACCACGAGTTGCACCATACCGTAAGGCAAAGGGGAAAAACAAAACAAAAAAACGCGAAAGTGAACAAGAACGATGGATGAAGAGGTGCTCCATTTACGAGCAACAACGTCGACGACGACAGCTCCAGACGCCGCCGCCGATGCCGCAGCACCTCCCAGCAGCAGGATCAAGCCAGCACCGCAATCGGCAGCCATTTCTGCACCGTTCAGCTATTCGCCAAGCGATGACAGAACCGATGAGAATCTTCTCATCCTCCTCCACGGTCTTGGTTCGCACCATCCCCTTTCGTTTATCCCTTCTTTCGGATAGACATTACCTTTTTTTTTTCTTTCTCATATCCCATATGTACATCTACATCCCACAGGGGACACCCACGTTCCCTTCAGCAAACTTGGCCGCTCCTTCAAGCTTCCCCAGACGGCCACGCTGGCTCTGCGTGCACCGGAGCAGTGCGTCCCCATATCCGGCTTTTCGACACTAAAGCAGCTCCCAATGTGGTTTACCACCACTTGTGCCTCCCCTCTGGGCCTCTTTTTTTATTTAATGGGCACAAAAGGATACCGTATCTGTACGAGCCCGCGTTCCAGTGGTACCCTTCCTTCGACGCGCTCGGCGACATCCTAACGCGCCCCGATCCCACAATGGCGATCGATTACATCGTCAAAGTGCTCGACCACCTCGTGAATGACTGTGAATGGTCCGCTCCACGAATCCATCTATTTGGCTTCGCCCAGGGCGGGAGCGTCGCGGCCGAATCCGCGCTCAAGTGGTGGCGGCGCGGTCTCCAGCCGCAGCCAAAAACTGACAGCACATCGGTGCAGACGCTCGGCTCAGTCGTGTCGATCGGTGGTCCCCTGCTCTCATACCCTACTCTGTCAGCCCCCTGCCCAACGCCGATCCTCGTGTTCCATCGCCTACCACCGACAGAGCCCTCCCTATCAGGGGACGCACTTCCCGCCCTCAGGAAGGGCTTTTCGAGAGTCGTAGATGTCAAAATAAGCGGAGAGGGCATGCCCCACTCAAAGGATGAGTGGTATCCTATCATGGGACTCTGGAGCGAGCGGCTTCAGCGAAGACAGCTGGATGGGCTCTACGAGGTGATAACCGGGAGGTCTTCGATCTGATAGGTACATATATAGACCATCAACTGAGCGTAATTTACACGTAACATTAGGGAATGGATGGATGAGGGTATGTGCCATGTCAATCAGAATACGGAGATGTCGAGGCGCTGAGGCGTTCACGAGGGCTATCTGATAAGGAACGCCGTATCGTGGGTGTAGCGTTAGGAGGGAAATAGCTACGTCCTCGCGGTGGGAGTGGTGAGGACCGCAAACTGATATGGGAATCCCTTAGACAACAATGATAGGGTTGGAACCTCAAGTCACCAAGCACGGCCACCCTCGACTATGCATCAAACTTGACAGCTGCGAAGTGGCCAAAAATGTCAGCTGCGCGTGCCGAAAAAGAAAAACTCTTCAGCGGAACACTATGTACCTTCGGCAGAGGAAGAATCAGGGCGTTGATGTATATGTGCCGTTGGTGCTTTACGGACGGATTTTTTGTATGGGCCCCGCTTCCGTCCTGTTATGCAAAACCAGTTCAGTGACTCATCCTCTCACAACTGCCATAGCGCGTACGGTTTCCAGGGTTCCCTTCATCAAAAAAGTTTGCACTATCTAGATCGTGGAGTGTCACCATCGCGGGGAGTTCGGGGACATTATCTGGGACGTCGCTCGAATCTACCCAGGGGTGAACACAACGACAACGAAGCAACTAAGTCTGACGGACGCAGGTGTGAGCCATAGATAACCCCTAGGCGCGATTTCACATTCCGTATGACACTAATACATTGGTGTTGGCAAATCTCCACCACGCACTTAAGACCGAGACGGGACTTACTTGCCATCCACTAGCCCAGTGGCGCTGACAATCTTGAGAACACTCACCCAACTAATGGGATGGCGTCGGTGCTGTGTGCTCTTGTCTACTAGTGGGATATAAGACGCCAAGGCCGATAAAATGCTCTCCAAGTGAGACGAGGACACGTCAGCCAAAGCGCGCAGAGAGGAGGGGGGAAATAACGCTTCAATTCGGTCATCTGTGGGCATATGAGAGCCAATGCCGGGTGATTCTGAAGAGGTGTCCATAGGAAGCGAAGCCAAGAAATCAGAAAGTATAGCCTGTGTTGCAAGCGAATGTATTTCATCTTCGAATCTCCACTCCGGAATGTGAATGTCCTCAGCAAGGAGAGGCCACCGAGTCCAAGTATTGCGCGACGTTCGAGGAAGTGTAGAAGCATCAGTGGCGGACGGATGGCCCTTGTCTCCAATTGATGGTCTCGACGTGCCCCCGCGATCCACATGCGACGACGTGGGAGCTACAGACGTCGCACGCCATGGCGATGGCGCAGAATCTAGTCGAGTGAGCTGTGTAGTAATATCCAGCGCATCCGTCGTACGCAAGACGCGAAGTAGAGAGGCATATTCCGATATTTCTGAGTGCAAGGTTGCGGGGACTATCTTTCTTTTCTTTTGCTTCCCCATGTCCTCGCCTCACTGTAACGTCATGAGGAAGCGGCCATGGCACGTGGGCGTGAAGATTGATTAGTCATATACTGTACAGCTCCACAAGCCCCAACAACACCCGAAGCCAACGCTCATCAATATCCCACAGTGCTCTCTTCCTGAAGTCATGTATGTTGTCTATTCCATTCGTCTGCAATCTTTCCTAATTGTTCTCTTTCAGCATGAGAGAGAAGTGGAAGAAAAAGAGGTCTCGTAGGCTCAGACGTAAACGCCGAAAAATGCGTGCCCGTTCCAGTGCGTTTGGTTGATGCACCCCTTTGGAAGCACGCTCATCATCTTGCTCAGAGTAATGGCCATTAATCTGCCGAGTGCGTGGTTCGAGGTACCACCTTCCAGAGGCGGAGGAACTGCTCGGTACCTATTTCCCATCCGTAGTGACGGCTGCCTTGATCACGTTGCTTTGCTGCATGCATGCGTCTGCAGTGGCACACCTAACTGTCAAGCTGAGGGGTGGTTAATTGGTCAATGTTTTTTTTTGTATCACGTACAACAACATTGCGGTGTATCTGTCGTGGTTCTTGTTATTGCGAAAAGCCCCGTGCGAAAGTTTGAGATGTGCTGTCTCTTTACACTTCCCCGTCTCGCCGAATCTTCCTCTGTGCATGTGCTCGCTGGGATCTGCGCGTTGCTCCTTCACCTGCTGATTCAAACTTGCTCAAAAACTGACCAAACTAACTTGTGTAGAGGTGCCCCTTGCCGCCTAGCCTACACACCTTTTTGGAGAGTGGACAGTATTATTGTCCTGGCCATTCTTTGTGTGGCTGCTGTTATGCTTGCTGGCCGATGTGTCAGGCGCTGTCAGAGTCGGCAGTGTTGTGCACAAATGACAAAATCTCAATTGCCTGTTCAGCTCAGGCAGGCTAGCGTGGCGAGCGGGTTTTCAAAATAAGACCAAGTGCGTTGCGCTCAGCGGGGCGGGAGAGCGGGAGAAGTCATCTCACGTGTCGCCGCCTGACCTTGTGACTTTCATCCCAAATGCATTTAGACCGGGTTCACCATATGCTACACTACTGTAATCTTGCGACACACTTTCATGCTTTGCCAGTTCTCGGTTAAGGCCTCACATGGTTAGAACTGCCACGCGAACGCAATCGCAAAATCTGTCGGAGATAAAATGATGTGTGGGCTTTGTGATCATAATGGCTTGAAATTATATTACAAAGCCATGGTAAGTGTTATAATTATATATAATATGCTGACGAATAATAATAATAATTAATAATATTGCCTCTCTCATAGAACCTCGCGGTGAACTTCTCAGGCCTTGATGCACGAGATCGCGTGAGAGTCTAACAATAAAAGGAACAAGGGTACTAGCTCATGATGCATTTCGATGACAACGGTCATCTCTCCTCTAGGTTTTATTCACATGGTCTTGCTTGCGTTCGTCGAGAAACTGGACCTTGGTCCGATCATTTTCTCAACTTTAGCATGTTGACGTGTCTCTAAAACGACCTAGAAGCTAAACTATGGCCTATTTGATACCTCGCTTCATGATGTCATCTGTATGTTATCCATCAGGCCTCAAGTCGTACCGATGCTTGCCATTACGGTGGATCTGTATTGTAAGGGCGATGCACGGGAGATCTGCGCGGAAGGATTAGCTAAGAACCAAATTTAGTTTAGTAGGTTCGCTACTCGCAACCTGGTCGAGGTTGCTAAATCGGGCATCTGACACGGTGCCGACACCCGCTAGCTCTCTTCTCCGTGCTTCTCTGGCATTGCGGCTTTGTTTTCCATGTGCAGATATTTCAAGATGCGGGTGGCGGCCCCCTTCACTCAGCCCCTGGCCGATGATCTCATAAACGTTGCTTGCCAACGACTCATTGCAGTCGCAGTCTACTGATGCCCGTCCTTCCGACTGAATCAAGACAACATGATTCATTGTTCCCAATCTAGAGAGCTGGGGGTTTGCATGAGGACGACGATCCTATCCCTATTCCGTGAGTGTTGTGCTCCAGTTTCCTTCTAGCTAATTTCGCCGGCCAACAGAGAAGCTCGTTCAACAGGCAAGATGCCGTTACCGTCATCGTTTAAAACTACTAGCCCAGGAGCGCTCCCTCCGATTCCTACTCCAACTGGTGCAGGATTTCCTTCATGTTTCTCGGTCTCGGTCTCTTCCTCGGAGCTGGCGCTATTGCCGCCTCCGCCCGCCCAGACCCCTGCGCTGCGATCTCTGGAAACCTCTTTTCAACACCTGCGGACACTCTGGCTTGTTTGAGGTCTTTCCCATTCAACGAGACCCTCCGGCAGAACGTTTTGAGTACTGTGTCGAAGGTTTTCGACTTCTACACCTTCGAGGACTACTACCCGAAGTCCGTTCCTCCTTTCCAAACCAAGATCAATATACGTGCAGAACTCGCCCGGATAAACACCGCATCATATGACGTGAGTTCGTGCGGGTCACGTCGTCATCTACGCAGCCAACACGTCCCTCAGACAGACTATGACTTCAACCTCGACTTGTATAATTTTGTCAATCAATTGAATGATGGGCACACACGTGAGTGGAATCAGTGAACGACAGGATTGACCACCCTTACAGTATGGCCGTTGTCATAGTATGGATGCCGTATTGTTATGTGAATTGGCAGGCGCTTCTTCCTGCTCCTGTCGTCTCACTGTCCGTTGATGGCACAGAAGGCGTGTACATTGCACCCGATACCGTTGACTTCATATCCTTGCTTCCTCAAGATTTTACTAGCTTCTACGAGTCGATTGACCTCGATTGGCAGCGACTCGCAGGCGCACGAGTCCTCCAGATCGAAGGCATGGACCCATATGACTACGTGGACAGCGTCGCGGACACAGTGACAGGAAGTTATCTAGATCACGGTGTGCGCGTGAATAGCGTGTTTACCGGTTACAGACTCTCCGGCACTTCGTTTTCACAAAGGTTCGGGGACCTAGCCGGGAGGGTGTTCAATCCGATCGAAAGCCTGACGTTCCGATTGCTACCTGCTGGGGCTAGCCAGGCTGAGACGGTCACAGTCCCATTCTTAGACGTATTTTTGGGGAACAGTTTCTCCGATCAGAACTCATAGTAGGTCTTCCTCATCTTACATGTGTTGCCATTGTTCCAGCTTTTGTCATAGTTGGGCGAACAACTGCGCTGCCAATAATAGTACAAATGGTGTGGATATGAGACTGATAACGTCGGATGCTCCCCGATCCCGGGCCAAATTTCGGGCCAAGGGGATCATTCGTTCACCGTCCGATGGAATTGGGCTACCTTCTAAATTTCAGCCATCGTTGCCACCAGTGAATAATAATGCCAGCGAAATGGTTTCATATCTCCTTCCGGACGGCATCACTGGTGTTGTAAGTTGTCCTACGTTTTCACATTTATTTGTTGACTTTTAGTAGCTGTTTGTAGGATCTTTTGAAGATGATGATACTGGACAATTCCAACTTGATGTGGTCAACACAATCACTTCTCTCAAGGCCTCAGGAGCCACGCGGCTTCTCATAGACCTTACAAGCAACCCCGGCGGGCTCGTCTGTGAAGGCCTTTTCCTGCACCAGTACCTGTCTGGGCTCAGCTTTGGATATCCGTAAGGACCTGATGCTTGCTCGTGACTTTAACCTCCTTACGCGGTCAACCGTACCTTAGCGGCTTCCAGAGCTCAATTCGGGGCAACATACTTGCGCAGAAGATAGTCGGTCAACTTATAGCCCAGGGTATTGGCGAGGACGTCTCGTTCTACGTCCCGGAGCGTTGTACGAGCTCTGCCTGACATTCCCGAGAGTCACCGAATGCTAATGCTTTCCCAGGGGCGTTCGTTAACGACACCTTGTTCCCTAACAATTTTAACTATATTGACCCACCTGTTCCTCTCACTATCAATGGCCACAAGGATGCCATGTCCCAGCGCCTGCATGTGGGTAATCAATCCAGTGTCTCCATATGTTGTTTTGACAGGGTCGTCCTGGCTTAGGACGCCTGCCCCTTCTCTGTTCCTATTCCAAGCTTACCTCCGTTCGATCCGACTATGGTTGCTATTGGTACTCACTCTGGAGTGGTTGTGCATCCATACTTTGCTGATTCTTGACTTCAGTTACCAATGGGAACTGCGCGTCAACATGTGCTTTGTTCAGCACGGTCATGAAGGAACGTCACAACACGACAATTGCATTATTTGGAGGGCGCCCCGGACAGAGCATAGAGTTCAAGGGTAACATCGATATCACATACAGTGTCCTCCGACTAAGATGACAGCATAGGCATGGCTGGGAATCAAGTCTTAGAGTGGACAGACCTCGACTCTGAGATCAAGACCGCGGGGCTCAAGAATGTGCGCGCACCACTCAATGCCATCCGTAGATGTTACTCATACAGAAGATAAATAGGATCCCTTGGCTCCTCCTGATCTGTGAGTGCGTTGGACGAACTGGTTACACCCATTTAATCGGATTATGTAGCTTAGTATCTGCAGATATGCGGTACGGATTACGCAAAAGGTTTCAAGTCGCTCGACAGCCACTGACCATCACTTGCCTCTAGCCACAATTGGCGAACAGCATACAGTTATCTAGACGAGAATACGCCTATCGGTAAGGTTTTAATATTCTTGATATTACTATCTCAATCGTATCACCGCTATCACCGCATCCCCAGCATATTTGTCTGAACCACCGACTCGTGAGTCAGCCCCACGTAGGCTTAGGCTACCCCACGCTGAGAACCCCCCCCCCCCCCCCCCGCGATAGTTCGCTTCCCATACACCATCGACACGTACAATGATCCCCAAAATCTTTGGACTTTTGCGTAAGTGGTATGCCAGCAGAGATCAATGGTCTGTATTGAATATCAGCAGAGCCCGGAAGATCTTCGGCTAGAGTGGGTTGCTTGAAATAGGCGGGCATCGGACTTTTCTTTTTCGTATTATACCGATGAGGATCATTAGACGTGCTTGCACCTCTCCCTATATGGCCATATAGAATATTGATTCATTATTCTGTACTGTATAGATCTTAATGGCACGTGCTACGTTCCCCCTTATGCTAGATGGGCATTCGATCGATATTCACCACTCAGGCTGAGGTTACGCCTAGCTAGGTTGACTACCGACTACAGTTGTGGGATGTGATGAGAGCATGTTGGCTGGCACCAGCTGAGAATGGCCCGATCCGTTTTTCGGGGCCTTGCCGCCGTCGACCATGCCATGATTATTCCGGATCCCTCGGGTGGCGCTTGAGCCAGCCTAAGATAAAAAGCCGGGGTGCCGCCATTTGACTTATCCCCACGACCCCCGTTCTGCTCTCGCCGCTCATCTCACCATTGGATTTTCCGATCTCTGAAACATGGGCATTCTTGATATCGTCCCGGTATGATTCATCTGGTCCGCCCTCGTAGATTTTCTACTAATTTCATCTGTAGCCCGGCGTCATCACCGGCGATAACGTCCGCAAACTTTTTGAGTACGCAAAGGAACATAAGGTCAGAATGAGCTTCGAATCACAACCCTGGTGTCATACTAAGGACTTCATGATGGGTCCTCTAGTTTGCTATCCCCGTACGTAACCCTTGCCTCGCGTACGTCGTCTATTAACTTTCCCACACCGTAGGGTATCGTAAGCGAGATCAGTCTAATCGTATCTCAAGAAGTCTTATGCTAAGTGCTATAGAACGTGACATCATCTTCTACCGCCAACGCAGCACTCGAAGCCGCCCGGTCAGCGCCCCCAATTTTTTTTACAGTTTCCTCCCATCTGACCTGGAAACTAGCGACATCAAATCGCCTATCATTCTTCAAGTCTCGCAGGGTGGCAGCGCATATTTTGCAGGGAAGGGCTTGGCCAATGACAAGCAACAGGCCTCCATTATCGGTGCTATCGCTGCCGCGCACCACATCCGAACCGTCGCCAAGGCCTATGGCATGTGTGTCCCAACTTCAGTGCATGAGTCTTCGACCCCTCTGACTTGAGACTCTAATAACAGTCCAGTTGTCCTGCATTCTGATCACTGTGCTGAAAAGCTCCTCCCTTGGTTTGATGGCATGCTCCAAGCAGACGAAGAATATTATAAGGTCCACCAGGAGCCCCTGTTCTCTTCTCACATGCTTGACCTCTCTGAGGAGCCGAAGGAGAAGAACATCGCCACCTGCGTCAAATATTTCAAACGTTTGGCACCTCTGGGTATCTGGCTCGAGATGGAAATTGGTATCACGGGTGGTGAAGAGGATGGCGTTGACAACACCGGTGTCGACAACAGCAGCCTATACACCCAGCCTGAGGACGTGTACGACGTACACTCCGCACTCTCGGCAATCGGCCCCAACTTTAGCATAGCAGCTGCATTTGGAAATGTGCACGGTGTTTACAAACCGGGAAATGTACGACTGCACCCGGAGCTTCTTGCCAAGCACCAGGAGTACGCCAGAGGAAAGATCGGCGGAAAGGTTGAGCAACCTCTGTGAGTATCAAGGTCGCGATGATTTGCGCACCTCTTGGGCTTTCCGAACTCAATGTTTTCTAGTTTCCTTGTCTTCCATGGCGGCTCTGGCTCTACCAAGGAAGAAATTCAAACTGCCGTCAACTATGGTGTTGTCAAGATGAATGTAGATACCGGTTTGTATTGTTTTATCAACTTGCGCGTAACAGTTTTAAGAGCCGAATAGACACCCAATTCGCATATCTTAGTGGCATTCGGGTAGATTTGCCTTCTCTTGGTCAAATTTTGGCGGAGGCTGATGGACTATGTCTAGGACTTCGTCCTCAAGAAAAGGGATTACCTCCTTACCCAGGTTGGCAACCCAGAGGGCTCTGACAAGCCTAACAAGAAGGTAATGCTTATTATAGGGATGGGAGCACGGCTGATCAGGATGTTAGTTCTATGACCCTCGTGTCTGGGTTCGTGAAGGTGAAAAGACACTCACGGAGCGTGTCAAGATCGCGTGCCAGGACCTTGGCAACGTCGGTGAGTAGAATTTTTTTCTCACCCTTTCCTAGCTATTGCTGACTGTCGCATGATAGACCGACTTTAACTGTACTACGACTTGTTCCTGTGGATCCTCAAGATTTGTGACTATAACTCAACACAGTGGGAGGCGGCAGTTGAGAAGAGGTTTTTTGTAGATTTTAAATTACAGTATTTCGCAGGCATGACCAAAATATGTAACAAAATGTTGTTGGCGTCAATGTCAGTGCAAGAGCGTATATACCATGAGAACAGTGCATGGGGTCGCAAGGTCGCGAGAAAAACGTGCTAAGTTAGCTGCATGTCACGTGCACAGTTGGGATATCCTCAACCCAACCCAACAATCAAATATCATCTCTGCCCTGCCCCAGCAAAAAGCACAATGAACTAAGCAAAACAGAACAAAAATTGATGACGAGAGTGGGATTCGAACCCACGCCCCCGAAGAGACCAGATCCTTAGTCTGGCGCCTTAGACCGCTCGGCCATCTCGCCTTCTAAATTACCTTTGCAATTAATTTCCTCGTTGAACGGGGGAACGAGTCCTGATTAATTTTGCACAGGCTATTTCTAACGAGGCCCCAAACTGGGTAATGCTAGGTTATATCTTCAGTGAATAAATATAGGGTCAAGACGCCACAAGCAAAGGCTTTTGAAACACGAGGATGACCGAGTTGTCATGACGATGTAAAGGACAGGAATGTTGAGTTTAAGTCCCGAATCCAATCCGTTGTTGAGATCCCAGTCCAGTCCTCTCTTACCAGGCATAATTTCTGTGCGGGCCGAACTGGGTCCCATCCTCGTTGATCGCGCGCTGAATGCGTGCTCTCTGGCTGTGCCGCGAGATTGCGGTTCTCGGAGTTTTTCGCTACAGCATCGGAGATACATGCAAACGCCTCCGCTCTTCCTCGTCCTTGTTACAGTGAAGCACGTGCAAGCATACGAAAAGTTCGGCTCGACTATTTTAAGGCGGCACCGACCACAAAGTGCCCAAGCAAAGCAGCCAAGATCAGAAAAGGGTAGTGTCGATAGCAAGAAATGTTTTACGAAAAAGCTGGAAGCTGAGGGGGCGTTGTTGCGGGCCACATATTGTAAGGCTCATCCGAAGTGGCCACCTGGGAGATCGGCGGTTCGGGACCACTGGCCCCAGGCCTCGGCGCCTCAGCCAGCCATGACCTCAGCACGTGCCTGAATCGATCGCCCTGTGCACAGCCTTCGTCGTCGTCGTCTCGCTCGTAGCACTCGTCCGTCTTCTTGTCCTCCGCTCCCTCCCAGTCCATGGCCGCCATAGTTTCACTAAAGTCTGACCCTTCTCCGCCGGCGCTCACCTCGGAAACCGTTGCCCCTGCTGACTTGTCAGCCCCTTCTTCAGCTTCCCCTAGACAAGCAACCACTAGTGAGATACGCGCCCATCGTCATCGTGTCATCTCAGTCACTAAACACTGTCAGAAACAGCCAAGTATCTTTTGGCCGCTCAGCGTGGCGACGTCAACCTCATCCGACAGCTCATAGAGTCTGGCCGTGCGCGGGCTACGGACCGCGATGAACAGAATATCACACCCCTCCACTGCAGCCATCAATGCTCAACTCCCCGCTTGTCGCTACCTCCTCGAGCAAGGTGCAGAGGTCGATGCCCTCGGCGGTGACCTAATCGCTACTCCTTTGCAATGGGCGGCCCGTAACGGCTACCTCTATATCATACAGCTGCTCATCGCCCACGGCGCCGACCCGAGTATCAAGGACACGCAGGGCTACAATACCCTGCACCTTGTCACCCACTCCTCATCTATAATGCCCCTCTTGTATATCATTCACCAGCCTATCTCTGTCGACGAACGCGATTCTGCCGGGCACACCGCCCTTATGTGGGCCGCTTATCAGGGTGACGCGCTCTCTGTCGAAATCCTTCTGAAACACGGCGCGAATCCCAATACGCGCGATGATGCTGGCCTTACACCCCTGCACTGGGCTGTGGTACGTGGGAATAAGGTCTGCATTCTTAGACTGTAAGAGAAGGGGGCCGAGATCCACGCTAAGGATAATGAGGGGCGTACCGTGCGCGACATGGCCGTGGAGCTTAAAAGCCTCGGTGCGTGGAAACGTGCACGAGGAGGGTGGTTTCACCGAGGACGGCTCTAAACGCAAGAAACCGCTCAGCGAGGTGGGTGGTCATCTTCCATCAGGCGGTTCTGATGACGGAATTTGACGGCGCTAACCCCAACCTTTCTCCCCAGAGGAATACCAAGCTAGCCGTATTCTTCATGCCCACGACTTTCCTTTATTTGATGTTTACTACACTTACTATCCTCCCGTAGTACACGGGTATGATTCTTGCCATGGCCGAGTTCTTTGGCATGCATCATGTAAGTATCTGGCTACCACATACTTGACGATGCTCAGACCTCCCTCCTAGATTGTCACGCGCGTTTTATTAAACAGATCAACATACACAGAGAGCGTCACTTCCAGTCCCTACTTCTCTGGTATCTTTTTGGCTCGATGGTCTGGGTTGCGTACGCTTGGGTAACACGGCTATTGCAACGTGAGTTTCTCCTCCACTCAGGCCCTGCTCCCCTAAGACCCCGTTTATAGAGACCGAGTCACACGCGTTTGCCCATCTTATCTTTGCCCTGTCATTCGGTCTATGCGCGTATAACTTCTTCCGCGCAATGACCCTTGAGCCTGGCACATGCCCTGCGCCAACCAGCGATGCTGAGCTCAATTCGGTGCGTACTTCACTCTGACATACTTTGTTCATGCCATAACCCAAGCTACTCTAGATCATTGAAGATTTGGCGTCCGAAGGACGACTCAACGGACAAACCTTCTGCATTCAGTGCATGGTAGGTCTGTCGTGTTATATTCACGGATGTCATGTAATCCCTTCTCTAGGCAAGAAAGCCCTGCGCTCGAAGCACTGCCGCATATGCGGTAAATGCGTCGCGCGCCACGACCAGTAAGTAGTGACTCCTTTAACGCGCTTGGCACGCCTGACGGACTGGTGCAGCCATTGCCAGTGGGTTTGGAACTGTGGTACGTTCTCGGATTTACTAGCTTGCATCTGGATTCACCCTTTCCCCAGTTGGAATCAACAACCATCGGCAGTTTATCATTTTCGTGACGGCGCTCGTCATCGGCATATTCCTATTCGACTATCTCACCTGGGCCTGTAAGTGCATTTCTTCATACCCTCCCCCGTCTACTCACCAATCTTCCACCAGATTTCTCAACACTTGAAGATTCCTCTGCACCATCTCCCGCCTGCTTCCTCCCCGAATCCGTGTGCAGACTTACTGCCATTGACATGTTCCTCTTTTCGGTCGCTGTCTGATCGACTCTCCAGCTCATCTGGACTATTGTGCTGCTTATGTCACAATTCCTCCAAATCGCACGTCAAATGACGACGCTCGAGGTGTCCAACTTCGGCCGATATGGCTTCATGGGTGGGCGTGGCGGTTCACTCGCGACGCAAATGAGCCATCATCACAATCACGCGCCGTTCCAAGCAGCAGATGCGGATGACGCGCTCTGGCAGACACGACACCAGCAAGCGGACATGCGAACGGCCACGGGCGCCACCCCCACCACCATCACGCGTCCGGAGGATGCAGCACAGGCTTCTTCATGCAGCTCCTCGGGTTTGACCGCTTCACTTCTGGCAAGGCGGCGAACGGACTCGCGCGCGCAGGCCATGCGGCAAACCCGTTCAACGCCGGGATCGTCGGCAACTGCCGCGACTTTTGGACGCGCGGGCGCGAGCTGGGCGTCGAGTACGAGCGGCTGTACGAGATCCCGGTCGAGGGACTGCACGAAGCCAAGAGGAGGCGCGAGCGCGAGGAGGGCGAGGAGGCGGGGATGATCATCGACGGCGGCAGCGGCAGCGCCAGGAAGGGCCAGGGATTGCGGCAGAAGCTGTTGCTTGGTTTGGGGATCGGTGGTGCGAGCGCTAGGGCGGCGAGGGGTGGGTATGAGCCCGTGAGCCAGGTGTAGAAAACTGGACTGAACTTTCGAATCGGGGTATGTATGGCCTGCGCCAGCAGCTGCTGTTGTGTTCGGGACTGTAACGAACTGTTCCTACTATTATTGAGTCGGGCCGTGGTGAGCACCGGAACTGCAAATGTTTGTGATCTTGAACGACTATGACGATATTGTAGAATTTGAGGCTCTAGCGGACAAAAGGGTATCCTTGCGTCTACACCTACTCCGTGACATAAATATTACTGAAGCAAGATATGTACTGTATCATGTTTTTGTGCTACGTGTAGCTAATACTGTATAAATTGTCCACAGGGTAAATCTAAGCGAGCCCGAGTAAGCGAGCCCGATCAACTAGCTGAGTCTGATCAACTTACAATGCCTCAAAAAACCGATCAAATGTTTTCTACTTACACAATGTTTGTGCTATATCTCAATAACTAGTAAGTGTGACATTGTGTATTTGAGCTTATTTAAAAAGCCCTGGATTGTAGCTTTCTAAGCACATATTATATATGGCAATAGCTATTGAAGGAACTCAGTTGGGTGAAAGAATGACTGATATTATGTTATGGCTAACCTATTGGAGGAACTACTAGATGGTAAGTAAAGGAGCATGAGTAGTGAGAGTGCTAAGTACTGACCTCAGTCAGGTGAAAGAATGACTGAGGTGGGTAATGGTTCTGTAGTGACTATATATTCTATGGTAATAATTGGCTAGGGAATGTTGAGATGGAACGTCTGTGCGGCTATGCCTGGACTGGACAGTCTCATGCTCAGGGGTTTGGTAGAACTGGCCCAGACATTACAAGGGGCACTTAATGCTCCAGGACAATTATGGACTTAGTGAGCACATGTTGGCACATGGACTGCATGGACACCTATGTATGTATGATACCCTAGAACAATGTGATTACACCCTTATGGCCAATCTAAGAACTCTCTTTTGTTATCTGACCTGATTATTGTATGATCAAACTGTTTCAGATTGACACTTTACCTACTGTCTTTACGATCATGTAGTTACAGTCACATATGGACCTTTTAGTACAGTTCTATGCTTACATGTACCCCTTCTAAGGGCTCAGGGTATGTGTGGGCTCATTGGACTTGTCCATATGTAGAATATTGTAATTATGCGATATAGTGGACACCTGTACTCACCCCTTAAGGGCTTATGAACATATGTAGACCATAGGGACTATAAATACACCCTTGGGAGTGAGCAAGACATCTCATCTCCTACAGATTTCTTTCTCTGTGTGAATACTCCTCTTCAGCTGCACATCATCAGGTTATGGGCCCTGTGCTCTAAACTTATAACCACTACACAAAGTTCAAATTGCTCACACCATTTCTAACAGTGAGTAAACATCTTTGTTCACCATATACTCTGACTAGCAGGACCTGCTGAGCCCATGGGGGTAAGCGACCTGGCTAGGTCTGTGCTGGGGTCCTAAGGACCTTGCATGAGGTGCATAACAGACCTAGGTGTAGGTGACATGCACTAAACCCCCTCTAGCATTGCGCGCTATACTACACATTACTGTATCCTAGTGTAGAGCACCCTATGCGCTTAGGTGGGTCTGGGGAAGCTCAGACTGGCTATAGGCCTGGTGAATGGTTGGCTGTCTGCCCTTCAGTGGGAGCAGCTTTGGGTCTATCACAAGGCAGGGGTTAGTCACACCCCTAGCACTTGGGCCTAGTTACAACTGCACCATGCTACATAAATAAAGTAGACACACAGTAGTCTAGGCATGTGGGTCTGACTGGCATAAGTACCCATTGTGGCTTCTGGGGTGTGATGCCCCACAGTCAGGATATCCATGCCCTAGCTACTTAGTCATGCGCCCAATCATCTAGGCATTAATCAGAGACTCCGCGGACCCACTAGAGTGGCAGACATTTCACATCTGCATCCTCTAGGGAAGTGGCTGCTGGCTCATCTCTGACATGACTCCCCTGGAGCTGTGGGTAGCGCTTCAGTGGTATTAGGACTACTATAAAAAGCCTTACTATAACCACCATACATAGAAGCGCGTGCAGAGGCAGGACACATTAGTGTTCTGGCCATACAGTTAGTGATGTGCATGGGTTGTACCCATGGGTAGCCATGGTGGTTCTAATGAGCCCAAGAAGATCAAAATTGGCCCAGAAATGAAGAAGATATGATCCAAACAAGGTTTTGACCATATCTCCTTCATTTCTGGGCCAATTTTGATCTTCTTGGGCTTGTTAGAACCATTGTGGCTACCCGCAGGTACAACCCATGCACATCACTACATACAGTACCACAGACAGGAGGCGGCACTCTACTACACCTGTGTGCTAGCAGGGACTCGTGCTGACCACTCCCCAGCACAGTCACACAAACATGTCCTCTCAACCTAACACCCCCACAAACACAGTCCAGGGCAATCTGCCCCTCTCACAGCCAGCTATATCAACGTGTGTATCAAACACATTCCAGTCCAGTTTTTCCATACTGTTAGGAGTTAAGCTCCAACAGTTTGATTGTAACCGGCCTGGGGTGATGGTTCAACACCATCGCGCCCCTGTAAGTTGCGGAACCGGCCAACTAGAGGATTCGTGCCCCGTTTCATGTTTGTGCCCCATTTCATGTACATCAGCTTGTGATTTCTTGAGTGTCTTGTGCCATTGGTCGTTATTGTCTTGGTCATATAAATAGGTAGCACTGCCCCCTTCAGGCCCTAGGCCTGCCCTCAAGTACCATGTACTATAAATAGGGGACTCATTATGCCTGGTAGAGGCAAGTTGAGTCTCTTGTCTCAATACTAGCAGTGTTCTACTTCATCGCAGGTGGCTACTGAGTCGAAGCTCAGCAAGCGGTAACCCAGGAATCGACATCGACTTGCAGGTCGACTTCCTTTCTATAAGTCTTCTAGGACACTTCGAGTCCTAGCTCGTCGACTTAGTGTGTCTATTGTTGCTGTCAAACCCTTGGCGGTGACATTGATGGTACTGGGTGGTTGGAATGGTTGGGCACATTTGAAGCAATCATGACAATCTATGAAGCAGAAGACCACTTATGTTTCCGGAGCTGCCCTACTGGCTGCAATGTAGATGAGTGGAGCAATATGCAATGCCGCCTCAAGGTGTACTTCCATCTTTACATGACCGCAGGAGTTTTCTCCCAGATCTCCAACAAATCTGCCTACCCAACACTCAAAGACAGGTGGGACCAGCTCAAGAGGCTCTATGGTGGAGTCTCTGGTAGCACCACCGTCTTCAATGACTGGATCATGCTCACACAAGCTAGGCTGGATGAGAACCAGCCAATGGGACCTCAGCTCACCAAGCTGAATGAGTCCCATATCAACCTTGCCAATGCCAAAATGGGTGTCACTGACACCCAATATTGTTTTATTATACTCCATGCTCTCCCCGACTCTTATGAGGTCTTGACCTCCACCATCCTCGCTGCCAGTGACCCCACACTGCTTCAACCAGGCAAAATCATAGCCTGCATTCAGAATGAAGAAGGTCATAGGTCTGGTGGCTCTGCCTCCCTCAATGCAATTGCCCCAATCAAGGGGAAAGGCAAAGGCAAAAGTGGCTCCGGTAAAAAGGAGAAGCATGCCGATCTTGTTTACCATTACTGCAACAAGAAAGGGCATATCAAGCCCGATTGCCAAAAGAAGAAGAAGGATGAGGTGGATGCCAAAAAGAAGCAGGAGAGCAGCAGTGGCAACAAGGCCATAAATAGTCATGTTGTAGACACAACCACCTCCATTGAGGAGGTCAATGACATTGGTGTTTCCTTGTGTGCTGCGAGCAAATCGAGTTGGTTAATGGATAGCAGGGCTACCCATCACATCACTCCCCACTGCTCTGACTTTGTCGCTTACACACCAGTCAAAGGGACCATATGTCTCAGTGACAAGCAGGGTACTGTAATTTCACAGTTAGGTGTGGGAACCGCTGTTTTTACAAGCCCACAGGGAGTACGGATCAGCCTAAAAGATGCTATATATGCACCTGATGTAGGAAATCATATTCTATCACTCAGATCCATTCTAGATAAAGGGGCTGCCATACCTTTCCACTTGTGTGGCTTCGACATTATTGTTGCAAACAAAGTTGTGGCTTCAGGATACTGTGAAGGTCACCTATTCTGGGTTGACTCTGACACTGGGGCACTGAACATGCACCATAGGGAGTCCACCACACTCCACACCTGGCATCAGGCATGGGGCATATGTCCCATCGCGCATTAAAAGAGCATGGTCCTCTGCCTTGCAAGGCATGCATTTCTCTGGTGTCGACATAGCAATACCTACACTATGCCATGGTTGCAAGATGGGCAAATCCACTTGCAAACCCTTCCCATTCTCCTCTAAGAGGGTGACTCAGATATTAGAAATAGTTCAATTGGACTTAGCGGGTCCTATGCAGACCAAGTCATTGCATGGCTCCTTCTACATGGCCACCTTTATTGATGACTACACTAGCCTCACAGTTGTCTACTTCTTAAAAACAAAAGACCAGTTTCTGGATGCACTTAAAAAATACATTAATTGGGCTACCACCCAAACCTCCAAAAAACTACGCATCCTACGGTCTGATAGAGGTGGCGAATACACAGGGGCTATAGTCCAAGCCTATATAAATGAGAAGGGAATAGAACACCAGTTAGTGATGCTGGGTACACCCCAGCAGAATGGAAAAGCCAAGTGGTTCAACCACACCATTATGGATAAGGCATTGTCCATGCTTCACCAAGCTGGCTTGTCAAACAGCTTTTGGGAGCATGCTGTAAGCACTGTGGTTCATGTCTACAACTGCACTCCCATCTGCTCACTGGAGTGGAAGACCCCACATGAGTGATGGAATGCTGGTCATGTTCTGGACGTCTCATATTTCTGCATCTTTGGATGCAAGGCATATATGCATGTGCCAGCTGACATGCGATGGAAGCTTGACGTGAAAGCGCTGCCTGTTGTCTTTGTTGGGTATGAGGCTGGTAGTAAGGGATACTGCCTCTGGGATAAAAGTACCCACTCCATTCAAGTGTCAAGGGATGTGATGTTCAACAAGAGTAGCTTTCCCACAGTAGACAAAGAGACCGAGCCCTCGACACACCAAGGGCTCACTGCATCTCCTCCTCCAATCCCCATTCCATTCACTCCAGCGAATGCAGAACCTAACACGTCTGCACCGCCACTACCCCCACGTGCAGCATCACCTACTTCCTCTTCTGAGGATGAAGATCAGGTTGATGATTTATTTGAACCCAAAAGTAGAGCGGCCTGCTACACTGCCCACCCAAGGCACTCTTCCCCCTTCTATGCCTACTGTTAAGCGCCCTCCCCCTTCTATGCCACCACCTTGCCCCTCTGCTTCATGAACTTACAAGCAAGCAGAAGAATCTCCACTGGATCCTCTGATTCTGGGGGGATTTGCCAAGCACTTTGTCACTCCCAGGCAATCAGCACATGTGCTGGTACTGAACTGAAGGTACTTCAATGAGGATAATGCTGAGGCACCTGGTGCCCAGTGGCTAGGGCATGTGGAATTGTTTGCCACAGCTTACATAGGAAGGGACCTGGTTACTTACGCCAAGTCTAAAGATGCCAATGAGTGGTGGAAGGCCTGTCAATACAAGATAGACACCTTAGCTAAAAATGACACATGGGAGTTAGTTGATCTCCTGGTGGGCCGCAAAGCAGTAAAATCAAAATGGGTATTCAAGTTGAAAGCCAATGGCTGCTTCCATGCCTGGCTAGTGGCAAAGGGATTTATGCAGATCCCTGGTATAGATTATGACAAAACCTTCTCCCCTGTTGCACGTTTCGAGTCTCTCAGACTCCTCCTAGCATTAGCTGCACTAGAAGACTGGCACATACACCAGATGGATGTCAAATCAGTGTTCCTCAATGGCATGCTTGACGAGGAGATTTACATGGAGCAACCACAGGGTTTCGTTGTTGCTGGAAAGGAGAATAAAGTATGCAGGCTTAAAAAATCTATTTATGGTCTCAAACAAGCCTCCCACACATGGAACTTGCAATTCCATGGATTCCTTTTGGAACTCAGCTTTAAGTGGATGCTCTTTGATGCCAGAGTTTATTTTATGTGATGTCCTCATCACAGGGGGAGGATTCATCTCTGCTGATTGTCATTCTTTATGTTGATGACATCACTATTATGGGTGCTTCTATAGAAGCCGTCAAGTGTTTAAAAGCAGATCTACAGAAGTGTTATGAAATGTCCGACCTTAGGGAAATAGAGTCCTATCTGGGGATTTGAATCACTTGCAACAGGTCACATAACCACATCAAGATTGACCAGTCTGGTTATGTACATGATGTACTAGAATGCTTTGGCATGTCAGACACAAACCCACATAATACCCCACTCCTGGCTGGTGCAGACATGCACCTGGTCAAAAACACTGAGCAGGCCTCCCTTGCAGAGATTAAACACTACCAAAGCCTCATAGGCAGCCTGCTTTATGTACAAATTGGCACTCGTCTGGACATTTCCTTCACTGTATCATGTTTGGCCCAGTATGCAGCAAACCCCTCTAAACAACATCTACACCTTGCCCAATATGTTCTATCCTACCTAGTGGGAACTAAGGACATGCACTTATGCTACGATGGGGCCAATGGTGATGGCCTTCATGGCTACTCTGACTCCTCTATGGGAGACAATACGGAGGATTGTCATTCCACTTCCGGTTATGTATTCTTGCTAGCTAATGGTGCAATTTCCTGGTCATCCCATAAACAAAAGACCATCACCCAAAGCACATCTGAGGCAGAGTACATGGCCCTGGCCAATGTGGCCAACCAAGCTGTCTGGTACTGAGGTTTCTTAAAGGAACTTGGGTACACTGTCGAGGACCCTGTCCCTCTGCATGGTGACAACAAAGGTGCAGTTAACCTTGCACTAAACCCAGTCACTGGCCATTGATCCAAGCACATCGACATTAAGCATCATGTCATTTGTGAGTACATAGAGGATGGTCAAATTTCTTTAATACATACACCTATGGAAGAAATGGTTGCAGATGGCTTTACCAAGTTGCTCTCACGCACCCTCCTTCTGCACTTCAACCCCAACATGGGTCTTTGTGCTCCATAATTGTTGGATCATGGGGGGATGTTGAGATGGAATGTCTGTGCAGCTATGCCCAGACTGGACAGTCTCATGCTCAGGGGTTCAGTAGAACCAGCCCAGACATTACAAGGGGCACTTAATGCTCCAGGACAATTATGGACTTAGTGAGCACATGTTGGCACATGGACTGCATGGACACCTACGTATGTATGATACCCTAGAACAATGTGATTACACCCTTATGGCTAATCTAAGAACTCTCTTTTGTTATCTGACCTGATTATTGTATGATCAAACTGTTTCAGATTGACACTTTACCTACTGTCTTTATGATCATGTAGTTATAGTCACATATGGACCTTTTAGTACAGTTCTACACTTACATGTACCCCTTCTAAGGGCTCAGGGTATGTGTGGGCTCATTGGACTCATCCATATGTAGAATATTGTAATTATGCAATATAGTGGACACCTGTACTCACCCCTTAAGGGCTTATGGACATATGTAGACCATAGGGACTATAAATACACCCTTGGGAGTGAGCAAGATGTCTCATCTCCTACAGATTTCTTTCTCTGTGTGAATACTCCTCTTCAGCTGCACTTCATCAGGGAATTTTGACATAAAGAATGTTAGAGGTGGCTTTATGTGCCTATAAATGTGCTAAATTGATTGTGCATGTGTAGGGCTACACACCATCCATATTACGGCTATGGCTGTATAATGTATGGAAGTTGACAGTATATGGCAGGCCATATACCATCTGTATATTCAGCACCTAAACCCTCTGATGGTACAGTATGGGTACTAATCTGTCTGTATTATGGTTGACAGAAATATTTAGAGTTGGAAATCAGGATTTAAAAACTGATGTAGTATTGTAGCTAAGCTAGCAACTGTGATAGGAACAAAAGTGGGAACAAGGGGAGTCACAGGGTGTGGTCAACACATAGGTTGCCTGGGTAAGGTGGCAGAGGTGAAGCTCCCAAGGTAAGACTGAGCAAAGGAGACAGGAGTCAGAGTGACAAGACAAAATGAAGGAGGAGTTGGAAAGGTCTTAAAGGGGAATGATCTGGAGACAAGGAGGAACTGTCAGTGGGTGTGAAGCAGATGGGTGATGAGGGAGGCATTCACAGGTGCTCTGGAGTGGCTGTTCTGTTCCATTCTGAGCATAGATCCAAGGCCATATGTTAATAGGATAATGTGGCCATGCACTGAGTGCGTGCAAGATGAAGTCTTTTTTTGATAAGCATTAAAACTTTAATGGTTTCAGGCTGAAGACTTGCATGTTGCAATGAGATCGTATCATGACCTCCTAAGAAAACTCGCTCAACAGCAACAGCAGATCCTATGATAATCACAATGTCAGTCCTGAAACTCCAGTAAGCTAACAACATGATACACAACCAGGAATACAGAGAATGTCCTGAGCAAGCCAAAACAAGTTGGGGAATTGAGTGTGGTGACCCATCCACCAATGGATTGGATTACAAGTCTCAAAATCCTCTTGAGGAAGCTTGAAGAACTCATCAAGTTCATTGATCACCACCTTTGCCTTCTGGTGAAAGCATGATATAAAAATCTTTTGAGGGGAGTGAGGAGGGGCTGAGGCATCAGCTGATTGACTGGGCATAGGATCAGTCACTTGCAAAGGCACAGGGTGTTTACCCACATAATGTGTCTCATAGTATTCATAAAGATTTGCCTTTGATGATTCGAGATATGTAGAAAGCAACTCATTGCCTGTGTAATCAAGATTCATCCCTTGATAAGATATGCAAGGATCAAGTACTAAGCAATTATCAGTATAACCACACATCATGTTCAAATCAGTGACATACATGCTGCCCAAGTATAAAAGGGTGATTCATCAAACTTATGATAATAATCACTAAGTTTGGTGTGTGCATCAATGAGACCATGCTTGATACTGGGAGGAATGCTAGCAGGAAGACTTTGTAACATCTCCTTGATATCCTCCTGTAGTCCTTGAAAGATAGCATGTGTTGTAGATAGCATTGGGACCTTTGTGATAGACATCTGTGTTGTAGCATTGCAGAATGACTTGAGCCAAGAGGACATAAGAGTAATTGATGTCCAGTCTTCCTTGGATAGTTCATATGCATGAAGATCTCAATCCCAACTCACAGATGAATTGATAGCATCATGATAATCAAGTGCATGACCTGTTTATATTAGATAGACATTCCATAGTATAAAAATTAGAATGCTCATGGAGCATTTGGTGTGTTGATGACCAACGCATTCTCACATCTAAGATAAGCATACATGCAGGGCTCTCTGCATTGTCCCCTGCAATCCCTTGGTTCATTATTACATAGATCTCTTTAAACCAGTTTTGGTGGCACTGTGGGCTTGAATGAACTCTCCAAACAATTTTTTGTAACTAAGATCAATTAGACTCCAGAGCCTCCAAAGAAAAGGAGATGCATTACTTTTGTGATAGCAGATATGATCCTATCAGGCTCTGTTGCACCACCTTCATCCTCTTCCTCATTGTCCTCTTGTATAGCCTCATCATTGAATTGGCAATCCACCAGTGCAGCAGCATTGTCTTGGTAATTGCTGCTATGAGATGTTATGGTGGACAGTTGGGACGCTTATGCTTACTAATCTTTTGTCCATATATGTATGTATTTCTCATGGTCCAGCCAGAGCCGTCATCACTTCCCCCACCCTACTTTACATACCCTCCATTATGCTCTTGCTGCCCCAGACTGCTGTTATGTTGCCTTGGCTACTTACTAAACTACTTACACTAATCTGCCAACAGTTTTTGTGGCCTTACTGCCACTGAAACACATCAATCACTGCCAGAAACTCTGCTTAAATAGCCATGTATAAATATGCTCATAAAATGGGATCAAAGCCTTAAGCTTGGTCTCTTATAAATCCTAGACATTCTCAGAGCAATCCTCCAAGTGATCTGAAGCTTCACAGCCCCTTTCTCCTTTCCACTTGTGCCCTAGAACATACCCTAGGGTCTGCTAAGCGACTTAGTGATGTGTTTCACTTAATCTACCATATATAGTAAACCAAGTCCCAATTGGGAAATCTTTGAACTCCGACACATACATTAAGCACTCAGAAAGGTATTGCCTTTCTTTGCTTCAGACAGATGAAGGTCACTGAGTAACAGACCTCTCAGTGCTCTATAGAACTGCCCCTCTGCACTAACAACCCAGAACCAAGGAGCAGCTCCTTCCATTCATGACCTTAGTGGCATACCAATGAACTAAGTGTGATACAAGGTGTATCAGCACTCCAGACATCCCTTCCTCAGCATCAACTCGAAGATATGCTTCTTAAGTATTCAAATCAACTCCTTTGCACCTAGATCCCCTTCCTCCTTCAAGAAACAGAGGACAAATACAGCCAGCACCACCACTACCAATGGCTATTCTAACAAGGCATTAGAACTCCACAGAAGATGACCAAGATGACAGTCACCGATGCAGATATCATCCTACACTTACAGCAGAGGGATAGAACAGACCAACTAACTCCCAGACAGAGGGAATGAGCAGCCAAGGGAGCTGCCAGACAGAAACATTAACAGAACCACCATGCTCAGTCTAGTATGACATGAGACATTGCTTTCTTGCTATCAGCATTTGAGATAGCACCTATCACTTTGAGAAGCTGAGAAACTTTTAGTTCAAACACATGGCAGCTGATATGTACACATACCTTAATTGCAGCAAGAT
>WTXH01000579.1:0-11367 GCA_022376555.1 Russula compacta | reverse complement strand
CTTGTGGATATCGGTGAAAGCAGCAGTAAAAGCTGTTTCGAATTCGGCCCAGTGGACTTCGTCTTGCATGGGTACATTGTTGGTGTGGAGCTGATTACTGAGGTGATCGACTCGTTGGTAGACCCAATCATCGACTAGGGGTCCTCTGATGTAGGACAAAGCTAAGGCTGCTCGCTTGTATGGGATGTTCATTGTTTCATTGTCTTCATTGAGCAGCCTGTAGAGTTTGAATTCTTTCAGGAACTTGTCGCTTCGACTTCTGTCTCCTGTGTATATGTCTGGTGGTGTGCCATTCCACTTGCCATTGCCGGGTGGATGGGCAGCTTGTGCTCCTGCTTGTTGTGGACCTGGGGGTGGTCCTCCTGCGGGTGGTTGAGGTTGTTGAGGTTGTTGAGGTGGTACGTTGGCCATAAAGACTTGTATGGGCGGTTGTGGCGGTGGTGGGTCTGGTTGTTGGTCTGCTGGGGTTATTTGGATTTGTGGCCCGATGTGATAGATGGCTAGAAGGTTAACTTGTTCTTCTAGGTGTTCAACGTCTTCTGGGAGGGGTGGTTCTTGTTCTGGGGGTTGTGGAGCTTCGATTTGCTCGTGGTGTGCTGGGGTTACTTCGTGGTATGTAGGGGGGTCGGCTTCTTCTGGTGTGTGAGGTCTGTCTTCAGATCCTTCACTGGTTGTATGTTCGGTTCCGCTTCCTTCTTCGGAGGAATCTTGTGCTTCCCTTCGTGGTTCTCTAGGGGAGTGGAGGTCGGTGGAATGTGTGCGAGGGGTGTGTGTTTCTGGCGCTGTGGCTTCTAGTTCTGCTGGAGCTACTGCCGGGGTTAATGTGACTCTCTGGGCCTGGTAATTGGGGTGGTAGGGATCGTCTACTGGTGGGTATCCTGTTCCTGCTCCTCCGTGTTCGATTCGGTCTTGGTCGTATGCCCAAAGAACGCCGTTTTCGTCTCTGGTAAGGGTGTACCAGTATCCACTGATGAATTCAACTGGATATCGTCTGATTGCACTAGTATTTTCGCTGGGGACGTCAAGGGTGTATCCTCGATATGTTCCTTGGACTGTCCAATAGATATTTGGTCCGGTGATGTACTCTGGGAGGTTTGGTTCTGTTCTTCTTTCGATGCGAACCCTTGTGCTTCCTTCCCAAGCTTTTGGGTAGACAAGTGGTTCTCTTCGGAATTCTTCCGTGTTGACTGATAAGCTTGGTCTAATGTCACGCTGGACGGAGCGTGGCGGTTCTGTCGATGTTTCTGTCTGGCAGCCTCCTTGGCTGTTCGTTCTATTGCTATGAGGGGTAGGGCGTCTGGCCTGTCTCTGTCCTTCTGTTGTAAGTGTAGGATGATATCTGCGTCGGTGACCGTCGTCTTGGTCGTCTTCTGTGGAGTTCTAACGCCTTGTTAGAACGGCTGTGGGTAGTGGCGGTGCTGGCTGCTGTCGTTCCCTATCTCCTGAAGGAGGAAGGGGATCTAGATGCGAAGGAGTCGATTTGGATACTCAAGATGAGTGTCCAAAGGAAGGGATGTCTGGAGTGCTGATACGCCTTGTATTGCACTTAGTTCGTTGGTATGCCACTAAGGTCGTGAATGGAAGGAGCTGCTCCTTCCTGCTGGGGATTCTGGTGCAGATAGGGTAGTTCTATAGAGCACTGAGAGGTCCGTTACTCAGTGACCTTCGTCTGTCTGAAGCGAAGAAAGGCAACGCCTTTCTGAGCGCTTAACGTATGTGTCGGAGTTCGAAGAGTTCCTAACTGGGACTCGGTTTACTATATATGGTAAATTAAGTGAAACGCGTCACTAAGTCGCTTAGCAGACCCTAGGGTACGTTCTAGGGCGCAAGTGGGAGGGAAAAGGGGCTGGGAAGCTTTGGATCACTCGGAGGGTTGCTCTGAGAATGTCTAGGATTCACAAGAGACCAAGCTTAAGGCTTTGGTCCCCTTCTATGAGCGTATTTATACACAAGTATCTAGGTGGAGTCATCGGCAGTCTATGACGCGTTTCAGCGGCAGTAAGGCCACGAAACTCGTCGGCATATTAGTGTAAGTAATCTAGTAATGAGCCGAGGCAACACAACAGCAGAAGGGATCGGCAGGAGTGTAATAGCGGTATGGTAAGGTAAGGAGGGGGAAGTGGTGACGACTCCGGCCGAGCTGTGGGAAATATGTACGTATAAGGTAAGTATATTGGTAAGCGTAAGCGTCCCAATAGTCCACCATGACAATCACAAACACCAGCCCTTGAACAATATAAAAGGGAAGCAGAAACCCCTAGCGAAGACATCAGCTCAATCCTCCTCTGCTCACCACAACACCATCGCTTCTTCATGTCTTCACCCATCCCAATCCCAGTTCTGGCCCCTGCCACACATGTCATGCCCGAGGAGGCTGTCCGATCTCCCTCCACAGCGGCCAGCCCCGGTCAGGCCACTACCACCCCTGCCTCCAACACTATCCGCCTCCCTGGCGCATTCCCCAACCTCGAGACCAATGCCTTCTGGGAAGGCCCTCTCTCCCCAGGCACCATCCGATCCATCCTGGACGGATACAAAAACCTCAGTCTGACCCAGCTCCACCAGCTGGCTGCGGGCCTTGCCTCCACACTCCAGCAGCAAGAGGCGCTCTTTCAAGACGAGGCATGATGCCTCAAGCACCAGTTCAAGGAAGTCAACAAGGACAACTGCGAGCTCAAAGTGCAGATCCAGCAGATCAATGGAGAGCCCCTCTTATGCCCTGACGGATACTTCGAGAACAACGGGAGACTTCCCAAATTCACCATCACGACTCCAGACGGCAAAAAGCCCACCGTCTTCATCAAGCAGCTAGACAATGGGCAAGTGGCTGGCCTGGCGGCCAATGCAACGGGTGACCATGACACCCAGGTCATCGAGCTCTATGCTCGCCCCAACTTTGACGACTTTCCTCTCTCCCCGCTTCCACCTTGGTTCTGCACTCGCCTCTGGGGAACCGAGGTCGACTACCACCCACTCTGGGAGGCCATCATCGAGCTGGATGACTGGCCCCTCCTCGCCGAAATCACGCGATACTGCATTCTGGACCGAGAAGTTGACACTCTGCGTGCTGAATTATGCCTGGCTCAGGCAAATTTGGCGGTGTCTGAAGCCGCAAAATAAGCATGCGAGGACCGGCTCGTTGCAGCAAGGGCTGGAAAGAAGGTCCCACAAGTGGGAGTTGAGCAATATCAGGCCCAACTGGTGAGGCGATCGGGATGGAGGAAGACAGGATGAGGGCATCCTATCTAGTAAGGGAGTGATGTAACCAGCCTGGGGTGATGGTTCAACACCATCACGCCCCTGTAAGTTGCGGAACCGGCCAACTAGAGTGTTCTGACCCTGTTTTGTGTTTCCCCCCTGTTTCATGTACATCAGCTTGTGATTCTTGAGCGATCTTTGCTACTGGTCGCTATTGTCTCCTCCATGTTTCAGGTATAAATAGGTAGTAACACTGCCCCCTCAGGCCCTAGGCCTGCCCTCAAGTACTATGTACTATATATAGGGGACTCATTATGCCTGGTAGAGGCAAGTTGAGTCTCTTGTCTCAATCTTAGCAGTGTTCTATCTTCCTGTGGGTGGCTACTGAGTCGAAGCTCAGCAAGCGGTAACCCTGTTGTCGATATCGACTTCATCTCTATAAGTCTTCTAGGTCACTTTGAGACCTAGCTCATCGACATAGTGTGTCTTCTGTTGCTGTCAAACCCTTGGCGGTGACACCTAATAATAGGCAATGAAATTGTCAAAATGGATCCTATCAAAGTCAAAGCACTTACCAACTGGCCAATACCAAAAACAGTCAAAGAAATGAGAGTGTTCCTAGGCTTTGGCAACTTCTATAAGGACTTTATAAAGAACTATTCCCTCATCACTTGTCCACTCCATGACCTTACCAGGAAAGGACAACAATGGACCTGGAACACCATACAGAATGATGCCTTTAAGCATCTAAAGAAGTTATTCACATCTTACCCTGTCCTCAGAAACCCTGACCACTCCAAATGCTTCATCCTTAAAACAGATGCCTCCACATATGCTGTAGGAGCTACCCTCTCCCAAGAATTTGAAGACGGAAAACACCCTGTTACCTTCTTTTCAAGATCCCTCTTACCTGCTGAAAGAAACTATGATATCTATGACTGAGAACTCCTGGCCATTATTCATGCAGTTAAAGCTAACTGCCATCTTCTGCTGGAAGCACTACATAAAGTCTTAATCTGCTCAGATCATAATAACCTTAAATATTTCAAGTCAGCACAAAAAATCACCCCTAGATAAGCATGATAGATGGAGTTCCTTGAAGATTACAACTTTGAACTCCAACACCTGCCTGGCTCCATCAACACCATTGCTGATCTTCTATCTTGGAGAAAGGACCTAGAATAGGGGGTAAAGATCAATGATGACATAACAATTTTACCTCCCAAACTTTTTATCAACAAAATTTACCTTCCCCCTAATAATGACAAACAATGATCAGTTCTCCAAGAAATCCACAACTCACCCACTGGAGGACACCCTGGCATCTCTAACACCTGGGACTTAGTAAAATAACAATATGAAGGCCCCAGACTATGTCAATTTGTTGAAGAATATGTCAAAGGATGCCCCACCTGTCAAGAGTCTAAACCCACCACCATAAACAAGCACCAATATACCCATTCAACATGCATGCAGAAGCTGGACCTTTCCAATACTTGTTAATGGATCTTATCACTGACCTCCCAAAGTCTGGGAAATATGACTCTATACTCACCATTGTTAACCAGGGATGTTCAAAAGCCACCAAGTTCATCCCTTGCAACAAGACAATAGATGGACAAGGAGTTGCTACCCTTTACTTCCAACATTTATATCCCCTCTTCAGCATTCCCCAGAGAATCATCTCTGACAGAGACCCCAGATTCAAGGGTCATTTTGCTAAAGCTGTGTGCCAAGCCACAGGCATACAACAAAATCTGTCAACAGCTTTCCACCTCAGAACTGATGGTCAGAGTGAACATATGAACCTCTGGGTTGAGACCTTCCTCCAGCAATTTGTAAACCCCCAACAAGACAATTGGAGCATCAACTTATCACTGGGTGTAACCCACCTGCCAAATGGACCATCCCCAATGATTCTATCCCCACAGTAGAACATTGCCTCCAGGAACTGACTAAAGCAAGAGTACAAGCACAAAACACCCTACAAAGAAGGATAAAAGCACTGATACTGACCCACACCTACTCCATAGGACAGAAGGTCATGCTTGATGGGTGCAACCTGTCACTAAAACTTCCATCAAAGAAACTAGGGCCAAAACACTTAGGACCCTTTTTAATCTCAGAAGTTATTTCCCTGGTTGCCTACTGCCTTGTGCTACCCCAAAATATGGGGATACACAATGTCTTCCATGCCAACCTTCTCTCTCCATATAAGGAAACAAGGGCCTACAGCATACCCTACATGAGGCCACCCCCAGATATAATAGAAGGAGAAGAAGAATATGAAGTTGAAGAAATTATAGCCAACAGACTACATGGGTGCAACTGTCAGCGTCAATACCTTGTCAAATGGAAAGGATACCCTACTTCGGAGAACTCATAGGTCAGCAAAAATGACATGCATGCCATGGATCTCCTTTAGGAGTACCTCTCCTCAAAAGTATAAATACCCTACCCCAAGACGATAAAAGAACAGCAGCACTATCAGCTACTACCACACTCACAACAACAACAACAACAGCAATGTCATCCACTTCCTCCACTCCTTCCACTTCTGCCATGTACAACATCAACAACAAATTCCCTCTCCTCTTTTCCTCCTCCTCTGAGTCTAATACCTCAGCCACCTCTCTATCCTCCCTGGATGATGTCCTCCCCCAGCTCACCATCAAGAGCTTCCCAATGATGGCGAATATCAAGAAGGAAGTAGCTGAAGATGCTGCTGAGGTCACCTTGGACAAAAACACTACCAGTCCTTGAAAGCCACCCTATGCATGTTTGAAGCCAAAAAGAGGCTTTCATCCTCCCCCTCTGCCACTACTAATATAATAGCAACTTGGGACCTCCATGTCACTAACATGGAGGAAGAAGAAGAAGGCATCACTGCCCTTGCCTCCCTTGCTGCTTTGTCTACAGCCAAACAAGCCTGCCAGACCCCTACCACCTCCACTGATTCCATCCCCTCCCTTATCCCAGAGTCTTCCACTGATAAAGATGACAACAACCATCCAGGAGATGGATGGCAACCTTGTGATGATGAGGACTTCTTCATCCCTCATGGTGACAGCCTCAGGCAGGCCAAATATATATTTTACAATCTCAGAGACAGGAAGAACCCACTCATTAGCACCTCCCTTGATAGGGGCCACCCCTCCCACACTTATCTTCTTTGCTCTAGGCCTGCCCCTATCATGTCCCTTTCCTCACTGTCAAACAAGCCCATCTTTTTAATGAAGATGAACCATTTAACACCTGGGTCAATCAGGCTGTCATTGACCTTGGGGACCCATCTCTCCTAGCAGTGATAGAAGCATATCAAGGATGGGAAAAGGAGGTTTGTATCATGGAAGAAAAGATCACACTCCTTCAAGAGCAATTGAAGGAGCACAAGAAGAAGAGCAGGGAGTGCCTGTGAGACTTACAAGGAGCTGACACCTTCCAGAGGATTGAGCAAGAGATCCAATGGATGGACCCTAAAGAATACAAACCAAAGGCTGACAAAGCCTTAAGTGAAGTACTCAGTAGGTGTCATGGAGTGGCTTGCATGGGGGCAAGAGAACCACTAATGACATGTGAGGATCATGTTTGACCCCTAGGTGTGGTAGGCCCGTCTAGGCCTAGGGATTAGTGATACAGGTCAGACCTTGTAGTCATCTAGTGTGTCAGCATCCTTGTTTCTCTGTCAGCATAACAGTAAGCCAAGTAGCCTGAATAAGGCTGTAGTCAGCAGTAGTTAGTCATGTACTTCTTAGTATTTGTATGCAAGCATGTGCAGAGACTCGACTCTAAGTTGAGTCTCCTGTCAATTGGAGTAGTGACTTGGTTCCATCATCTCTAGGAGCAGCTATGGCTTGTTCTGCTCTCCTTAGTGTTTTCTGGGTTATACTCTGTATCACCCAACTACCCAGCAGACCTGGGGTGGCTTCCAACTCCAGTACTATCAATAAGTCACTTGAAAGCAAGCAAAGTTATTATCTACCAGCAATAGTAGAGGCATCTGCTGAGTCCTCTTCTAAAATCAATCAGTAAACTCAAGTACTGACGAAGTCTAAGGTGTCACTGCTGCCACTGGTGATAGTAGGGGACCCCAAACTCATTAAGCCTGCCCTGCCATGCCTCAATACACCAAGAGGCTCTACTGCCACAACCATGGTTAGGGCACCCATGACACTTTCCTCTGTCCTATCCCACTCACCTGTTACCACTGCAAGGGGAAAGGCCACACCAAGAAAGCCTGCCTCATCCTGCACAGGGCCTAAGGATGTTGAGCAGGGAGTGAATGTCATGGCCTAATGATGGCTGGTAAGAACTTGCAATATGAATACAAGTACTTACCTATACAAATTCTTTTCTTTCTCTTGGTGCCCTCTTTTCTGCTTAGTATGTGCCCTATTTCTCACTATGTACTTACTGCAGCACAGTCCCTTAATGGACACATCACCTTCCCTTCTACCTTACTGCAGATTACTGTATGACTTACTGTGGATACTGCGCATGCACAGCATCCAGAAGCATAGCAATGCACAGCTAGCACAGCCTCATTTTCCAGTAGTATATAAAGGCCCCAAGTCCTGAGGACCAGCCTTAAGCTTGGTCTTCTGTTCAATACAGGACTTTAGCTGTCACAGAGTGGCTTGCAAGAGGGCAAGAGAACTGCTGATGATATCTGAGAGAGGTGTTTGACCCCTAGGATTGGTAGACCAGTCTAGGCCTGGGTTGGTAAGATACTGGTCGGACTTTTGGACTTTCCTAGTAGTGAGTATCCTAGGATAGTCAGCATGATTTGTAGTGCCTCAGTCAGCATCAGTAAGCATCTCAGTCAGCAGGGAGTAATGCTCAGTCAGCTGGAGTCAGGCCCAGTTAACTGGAGTTCCTAGGATTCACAGAATAGTCAGTAGTGCCTTGTCATGTAACAGTAGTATTTGTACATGTGCGCATGCAGAGATGAGACTCTAAGTTGAGTCTCCTTGTCCAATAGGAGTAGTGACTATCATTCTATCGCCTCTGGGAGAAGCTGTGGCTTGTTTTGCTCTCCTGAGCTTCCTGTGTTTCATTCTCTGTGTACTGCATACTGCTGGTACCCCAAATGTCCATGCAAGCTCTAGTACCATCAATGAGTCACTTAAAAGTAGCAACAGCTATTTCCCACCTGGAGTAGTGGGCATCCCGGCTGAATTATCAGAGATTACCTTCAGTACTCAGAGTACTGACAACGTCTAAGTGTCACTGCTCTTGCTGGTGACATTAGCCTCACACCAAAGGGAGCACCTCCCTAGTCTAAGAGCAGCTATTCCACTCAACTCATTTGCCACTCTCATCTCTGAAGAGATCAAAGCTGAGACAGCTGTCATTGAGAGTAACCAAATTAATGCCATCCTTGTTGAAGGATGCAGACCATATGAAGACACCAAACCATACAGAGATACAGACTCAATATTTCAGACTGACAAGTCAGCTCAGAATAAGGAGTGACTCAGAAGAACATTCAGGCAAGGGATGATGCCCTTAGACCTGATTATTAGAAAGACACAGACCACAGTTGTGAAAGCCAACTGGGTTAGACACATTAAAAAACATGTTCAATATGCAAGCTTCTTGAAAGCAATTTGAACTGGAACCTTTTGGTTCAAGCCTAGATAGACTTAGGCTAAATGAAACCAGTTGCTCAGAATCCACTGCATGGATTCTTTGCTCCAGAAACTGAAACCAAATCACTCAGGATTGCAAGGCAATCCTTCATTCATATCTCAATTGTCAGAACACCACTCAAATATGAGTACAGAGAGACATAACCTGTCTTCTCCTCTCCCTTGTCCTCTACCACCTTATCCTCTTCATCATCAATCTCCTACTCCCACTCCTATTGTCACGCTAGGATGTCACATGTCTTAGTGTGAGGGTTTGAGTTTGGTTTGGTTTGGTTTGGAGTTTGGATGCCTTGTCCAAGTCTGGATTCTGGTATGGTTCAGGGTTTGGAGTTCTGTCCTTAGAACTTGTACAGTTGTGGGTTCTGAATGGTGTGTAGCGATGCTGGCTGTTCTGTTATCATTCTAGGAAGTGATGTCTGGAGGTGCAATGATGCCTTGTATTGCACTTAGTTCATTGGTGTTCATGCTAAGGTCATGAATGGAAGGGGTTCTGGTGTCTTGTAGAAGCGGCTCCTGGTTGCTACTGGTGTGTCGTAGTATGTGGCACATATTACAGAGGTCATAGTATGCAACTTGTTTGTATAGACAACTAGAGTTCCTTTACTAGTGGCCTTTGTATAGATGGCTAGAGTTCTATTACTAGCAGCCTTCGGGTTTGGGTTCTGGGTGGGAAAGATGGCATCTTTCTGTCTGAGTTGTTTGGAGTTTCAAATGAAGAGCAAATGCGGCTCTAAGTTGATTTAGCAGGCCTTAGGGTACATTCTAAGGTGCAAGGGGATGGTTCTGATGGTTCTTTAAGCTTAAGTTTACAATGGATGAACTAGAAGTCCTGTATTATAAAAGAGACTAAGCTTAAGGCTTGAGTCTCACTTTGGGGGGCTTTTATAGGCCCTGTGGCTACTGTACAGTAAGTACATATGACTAAGTAAGGGATGATGCATCTCTAAGGCATTGTACTAAGCATATATGACTACAAGATAGTAAGCATGTATGACTAAGTAAGTGATGACATATTCAGATGGCATCCTACTAAGCCTATATGACTAAGAGGCTGGATGATGCATTTAAGCAGCATCATGAGGCTGTGAGATTATGAAACATGGCAGCATATTAGTCTGAAAGTATTAGTAATAAACCAAGGTAACACAACATAAAGTGGAGGGCAGTGAAGTGTAATAGAGGTGTGGTAATGTATAGGGATGGATGTGGAAGTGGCTCCCTGCCAGTCCATGAGAAAGTGATTACTATATATAGTTAAAAATGATGTAAGCATCAATAGTCTGGCAGTCTATAACATAGAATATAGTGTATATGCATATAGTGGATGCCTGTACTCACCCCCTAAGGGCTTACAAACATATGTAGACCATAGGGAGTATAAATACACCCTTGGGAGTGAGCAAGACATCTTATCTCCTACAGAGCTTTCTTCTCTGTTTGAACTACCTCTTCAGCTGCACTTCATCACATGAATCTAACAAGTTGGCAAATCATGTGTCCACAAATGAAAGATTGGTGCATGTGTAGCTACATTTTTGGTATGAAATAATTAGATTAAAATATATTGATTATTTTAAAAAATATGTCAGCCACAATGTACAGATTGTGGACAAGCAGCATGTGTGTGGGGGAATGTGTTGAGACCTATTGAAAATGCATCTCTTCAGCCCCCATGTCTTCCCCAATGTCATTGCCATTGCCTATGCCCTCTCCCAAGCCTTCTTCTGATGTTTCTCTTGTGCTGGATCATTCACCACATACTTGCAGACAGAATAACTAGCAATGCTGTGGTTTGAACCTAAACCTTACTAAGCTACTACTAATCTCCTCAAGTGATCTATGTCAGATCCAACACTACTTGTATTGATGGGAGTGCACTGATAAATGGGTGCATTGGTATGATGAATGCACTATTATGCCTCTAGTGGGCCATGTGGGGTTCTTAGGATACTTGGGTGCTTCAGGGATCTGAGGGGAGTCCTTGGGTGGAGTTGGGCCAGGTGTCACCAGTCCTAGGGTCTAGGGAGAAGCAAGTGGAAAGGGGTTGCTTGATATGGAAGGTAGCTCTCATGGTCTGATGACAACAAAGAAGCTAGATTGTAAGACCAAGTTATGCTTGGTCTGAACTGCTGCACACTTGGGTGCTTATATACAAGCAAACCAATCTGCTGACCAACTAGGTACCTGTCCTTGGTAAGCACAAGTAAGGTGCTTTGTAAGTGCTAGGTAATAGAACAGTAAGCAAGAGTAGGTTTGAGTCAGACACGAGTAAGTGGACAGTAAGCATACATCACAGCATCAGTCATCCTATCATACAGAGGTCATCTGGTTGCTGAGTCATCCTATAGGGTTAGAGGTAAGGAGTTGAGGGGCACTCTTGGACTGCAACCATAGTTTTCCCATGGTAATCTAGGGCCAAGATTTAGTTGGAAAACCTGTACACCATGGCCTATAAAAACATGACAACAAATAAAACTGACAGACATAAGGAGAAACCAACCACATACTAGTAACCCAA